>JAQMYL010000023.1:36794782-36806788 GCA_030014365.1 Clarias pachynema | reverse complement strand
GTGCCACTGTCTCTAAGCCGTAGAGCATCGCTGGTCTCACCACTGTCCTGTACACCTTTCCTTTCATTCTCGCTGAAACAAACACTCTCTGTAAAAAAATAAAACCAAGAGACCCCTGTAAATCTGATTTGAATTGTATTTTTTTTTTTGCATGTAATATGTAACCGAAAAACCCAGAATTTTGACCCAGCCTTAACAACCCAACAATGTGTTTAGAGAAGCAATTAAGCATCTTTCCAATTAAGGATCTATCCAATGACGAGAACCTCAAAACACTTTTGTAAGTCGCTCTGCATAATGCCTAAATGTAATGTAAAAAGCTTCTAGATGGAAGTTTAGATAAAACCAAAGTTTGTGTGCTTGAGTTGCCTTCAAGGGGAACTTTTTTTTTTTTTTTTTTACAAAAATACATTAAGTATAAGTTGTGGAAGTGGTGGCTCAGGAGGTTTTTAGGTCTCAGATCCGGGGTTGAGCCCTGCTGTTGGTGGGTTGCCACACCCCATACTACCCAGCTCCTGCATGCAGTGCCAGTCCCATTAGAAAGATTTTAATATAATATTTGGTAAATGTTAATGTTTTTTGATCAGTTTGTTATATATTTCCTTATTCCAACATTGCACATAATATAAGTATATAATCTAAGAATTTTAAAATTGTGATTAATTACAGACTATGACTGTGATTAATTAGATACAAATTTAAATCGTTTGACAGCACTTTATGTGACACACACACACACACACACACTATACTATGATATTTAAAGTTGCTTGGTATTCCATAGCGGTGTGGCGTTTAAGTAGACAGAACTATGTCACTTTAATTGTAGTTTTACTCCTTAAAACCGGCTGATGTTAGGAAGATTCCATGCCATGACGCGACCCTTTGGGATGTATGGGATGGCTTGTGCTGTTTAAAACCCTTTAAACGTAGACACTCAAAATGCAAATGCAGCCCCATTTCCTGTTAATGACTATATCGTCAAGCCCCTTCCTTCCCAGTGCTTTGGCATCATAAATATCACCTGCAGCACTTCTGGAAAGTAAATTGGTACTTTAATAGATTTGTCAGCAAGTGGGATTTCTCATTACTTTTTATAAAGATGCAGCTGCCAGGCTTCTTTACTGCAGCAACGAGAAGAACGAGAGCGAATGACCTACAGAGGTGCATAATAAATCAGCTTATATTAGCTCTGTCATACTTACCTTAGCTTTGCTGTTTGGAAGAAATGATTAAACAAATAAATAAAATTTTCTGAAATAACAAGCAAAGGCATCACTTTATTTGTGTTTTTGCTTACATTCAAAAGCTGCTCTACCCGGTTGTTTGCAAATTAGTTGCAATCATGTACCCATGCATAACAGCATACTGGATCTAGCGAGCAAGATTATGTCAAAGTGTGAAATATTTTGTCATGATGTGCTACTTGAAGCAAGCAGCCTAAATACCTTTACGCTTTTCATTGATGGTGGCAAAATCAAACCAGCGGAAAAAAAAACAAATCTGATCTTTGGCAGGTTGCGAGATGATGTAATCACTCACTCATCGTCTATACTGTACCTCTTTATCCTGTATACAGGGTTGCAGGGGGCCTGGAGTCTATCCCAGGAGACTGTAGGGCACAATGCAGGGTACACCCTGAATGGGGTACCAATCCATCATACAGTAGGGCACATATACACTACAGGTAATTTGGGAACGCCAATTAGCCTAATCTACATGTCTTTGGACTGTGGGAGGAAACCTGAGAATTCTGAGGAAACCCACCAAGCATAGGAAACCATGCACACTTCATGCACATAGACCCAAGGCAGGACTTGAACCTGGTCCCTCAAAGTGTAAGGCGACACCACTACACCACCATATAATCATGATGTAATTATTTTTCATATATTAAAAGGTAATAAAAAAAAAAATAAATAAAAAAAACTTTTGCACAGGACACGTTCATCTGGATTTGCTACCATTTCATGACCATTTAGTCGTCAGCTCACGAGGTAGACTTGATGCTTTATTGTTGGTACTGACAATGTTAATTTCTCTTACTTTCTATGAGCTACTGTAAGGGACCAAAATATCAATGCATGACCATAACCCCATATGTGGTTCTTGAAGTGGAAGAAATCAAGTGACCTGCACAGAGACCTGACTTACCCAATGAGCACCTATAGGATGAACTAGAACTGGAGCCTTCTTGACATAACTAATGCTCTTGTAGCTGAATAAAACCATATCTCCACAGCCACAGCTCCAACACTTAAAAAAACATTCCCAGAAGAGTGGAGGCAAAGGAGGATGAAATCTGGATTGAGACGTTGGACAAGCAGGTATAAGGGTGATGGACAGGTGTCCACATACTGTACTTTGGGCCAGTACTTTAGTATAGTGCATGTGATGTGTATTTCTCATGTTTGTCCTGTTCTTAGTGCCCAGTGTTCCTGGGATAGGTTCTGGATCAACTATGACCCTGACCAGGATAAAGCACTTTCTGAAGAATTAAATTTTAAATAAAATTTTGGGTGATCCGTTTTGACTCTATTCAGATCACATCTCAAATAAGGATTTTAGACTTGCTTTTGGAATTTTATGTTACACAGAAATGCCCACTGTTTACATTATTTACAGTACATTTACATTTTACTGATGCTTTTATCAAGAAGTGCTTTGAAGTTTCCATCACTGGACGTTCCATTACAGTTAGGTTACTAACAGTAAGTACCATCAATCAACACTGTTGGAAAGGTTTTTTTTTTTTTATGGAGGGTGTTAACCCAAATATCTAAGAAAGACAGGTCTGTAGTCATTGCTTAAAGATTGCCAGTGGCTATCACTCAGCTAGATGGACATCGGAAGTTCGTTCCGCCACCCAGAAGCCAGGACAGAAAACAGTCTAGGTGCATGTCTTCCTCAATCCCGGAGAGATGGTGGAACCAGTCAAGCAGTGCTGGAGGATCGAGGGAACTTTGTCCAATTCAGAGTGTGATTAGAGCTTTGAGGTAAGTGGATGCTGGGCTGTTTTAGCTTTGTAGCTGAGCTTCCAGAGAGGTTTGATTTGATCGGGCAGCTACAGGAGGCCAGTGGAGGGAGTGGAGAAGTGGGGTGGTGTGGGAGAACCGCATAAGGATTTCAGAATTTAATAAGCATATATTACTGGAACATTTTTGTTGCACACTTTAGAACTAAAATATTAAGTTATCTTTTTCTGTTAAAACATTCAGTACATTTGCTGTATTTGACTAGAACTTTCAACTCATATCAAAATTCCACCAGGAAAAAAACAAAGAAATCCACCAAGACACTTACGTGAAAACTTCTATGTGGAAACTCCGGACTGTGTCCTAAACCTCTCTACCCCCTGATCCAGGGCACTACTTGGTGTGTGAAACAAGGGATTGTACACCATAAATAGCGCACTAGCTTTCCATTTAACGCTATTTGGGATTCAACCCCAGAGCCTGGAAGTTAACGGAGCTGATATTCTAAATTGGAAAAAATGGAAATATAAAGTAAATCTCGTAAGTTTCTCACGATGGTTTATTCTCCTCACCTTTTAGCTACAGAGTACCAGTAAGAATATAAACATATTGTCATGAGTACATGACTAATAGTTGTCCTGTGTACAGATTCTCCCACCTGAGCTGTGGATCTCTCAGCTCCTCCAGAGTTCCCATGGGCCTCTTGGCTGCTTCTCTGATTAATGCTCTCCTTGCCCAGCCTGTCAGTTTAGATGGACGGCCACGTCTTGGTAGGTTTGCAGTCGTGCCATATTTTTTCCATTTTCGGATGATGGATTGAACAGGGCTATGTAAGATGTTCAAAGCTTGGGATATTTTTTTTATAACCTAACCCTGGTTTAAACTTCTCAACAACTTTATCCCTGACCTGTCTGGAGGGTTCCTTGGGCTTTATGATGCTGTTTGTTCACTAATGTTCTCTAACAAACCTCTGAGGGTTTCACAGAACAGCTCTATTTATCCTGAGATTAAATTACACACAGGTGGACTCTATTTACTAATTAGGTGACTTCTGAAGGCAATTGATTCCCCTGAATATTAGCTAGTGGTATCAGAGTAAAGGGGGGCTGAATACAAATGCAGGCTACACTTAAAAAAAAAATGTAATTAATAAACTTTAATAATTTTTTTTTTTTTAGAAAAACCATTAATCATTTTGCTTCCATTTCACAATTATGTTCCACTTTGTGTTGGTCTATCACATAAAATCCCAATAAAATACATTTACGTTTGTGGTTGTAACGTGACAAAATGTGAAAAAGTTCAAGGGGTATGAATACTTTTGCAAGGCACTGTAGATTTATTGAGACAATGATGTACATGATTTATATTGGGATATTCTTGAGATGAACCTGAGGCCATTTGTACATCAGCTTAAGCTGTAAACAAAATTGGGTCATGGTCATGCAACAAGACAATAATTCCAAGCACAACAGTGAAGAGACACCAGACTGTTTAAAGAAGAAGAAAAAAAATCAAGATGTTGCAATGGCCATGTCAAAGATCACTCATCTCAACCCCACTGAGATTCCACGATATCTTAAAGGGGCTGTTCATAAATTAATGCCCATGACCTTAATGAACTGAAGCAATGTTCTGCCAAAATCTCTCTAGAATGATGTTAAAGGTGGATAAACTTCTAATTATCATTGCTATTGTTTTCCTACCCGTCTTTTCATATTGAAATATGTTGAGTTATTTTTAATTGTCACATTGGCTCAGATTATTGAATGCATACAGTTGATGGAAGGTATACTTACCTATGAATGTCCACTCGGTCAAGAACAGAATCATGCGCACAGAGTCAACCAATATCGATGACCAAGACTGGTCAAGCAAAAGACCAGATTGTAATCATCAACTGCTCTATTTACAGTAAGTATCATGTATCCATTATTCATGAATTTTTCAGCGTGTGTGCGGTTTCACAGAGAAATCCAGATTTAGTTTCTTGTAACAATGTCATTGCATTCAGTGGGACATGTCCAGGTTTAAATAGGCAATTTGAATTTTGTAGTAAAGCTCAGAATTTTTATTACATTTGATTTACATAATAATATTACAACACAAAACATCATGCCCAGTACTGTGTAGGTTCCCATTGGGCCACCGGGGCAGCTCTGGCCCCTTCATGCATTACTTCACAGGGCCTATGGGGTGTGGTGTGGTGTCTGGGACCAGGATGTTGGCAGCAGATTTTTGGGTGTTGTAGGCTGGGGTCGTCCTGGATCATGGGTGCTTGATTGGAGGAGGATCTGAAGAGTTTGGAGGCCAGTTTGGTGGTTTGGGGCTCTTTGCCTGTTAGTGCCTGTTCGCTGGCGTTCTGTGGTGCACTGAGTGTTCTGGTGTCTTTCTGTTGTGGCCAGCATTGATTTTTTGCTGATTTGTGTGGTGTTGGCTTTTCTGTGGAATTGGATCAGATGGACTGGCTTTCCATTCTGTGGGCATGAGTGAGCCTTGGGTGCCCTTGACCTCATCACCAATTTATATTTGATAAAATCAGATTTCTCTAAGAGATTCAGATCTCTATAAGCAAGCCAGTGGTGATTGAGATAGTGTGGGGTGGGGTGGGGTGGGGAATCCCTGAACTGGCAACTGGCAACTGACTCTAAGGGGAACTGGTCCTCTTCTGGATGATAAACCATTAATTTATAATAAACTATAACATAAAATATAATAAACTGTCCCTGTGTTACGGGTCAATGCCAGCTCTAGAACAAATTACGTGCTGTTAATGAAGCAGGGGTTTATTGAGCACACAGGACACCTTAATGACTTCAGAGAACTAACAATCTTTTTATCCATAATATAAAGCTGCTTAATGAACAGTGCAAGTGCACAGGTTTCACCTATACCGTCCTTTTCCCATAGCGGATACAGTGAGTGTACAGTCTCTACTATAATCCTGCACGTCATGATCTCACTCCTGCGTAACGATCTTTACATACAGAACGACACGCCCTTTACAATAAATCGCTTCATTGTGCATTCATTTATTTCGCCCCAGCACTGCACCTAAGTCTTCACCGGTGCCATGTTTAACAGCTGCATTTGTTTCCTATAATAAACGCAAAGGCGCTTGCACAGATTCTCAAACAGCAACGAGGCTGATAATGAACATTCCTGAGCAAATAATAAAGTGCATCATTCTCAGAAGAATAATACAAAGACTTTATTACATCAATCCGTTATGTGAGAACTTAGCTACAATTTCTTTGCCTTTCCCAGCATGCTTTGAGAATCAAAGCACCAAAGGATTTGGAAAATATACAGAATCTCAGTTCTGGAATATGAAACGCTGTATTATGTTTCTCTCTGCTCAGACTCGCAGTAGAAAGGGCAATCGTTTGGTGAGAACAACACGGCGTGAATACAAAGAGCGTGCAACTTTTTCAAACACGAGAGATCTGGAGGAAGAAAGTTTGCTGGAGTCGGTGTAGGATGAGGGGAGGAGGGTAAAGTGTAAGGTTGAGGTTAGGTGCACGACAATGCCAAATTCACTCCAGCTTCTTTTTGATTGGAAGTGTTCTCCTGCCAAGGATTCCCCCGAGGGAGGGAGAGAGTCAGAGAGAGAGAGAGAGAGAGAGAGACGAGAGTGCAGCCGGCGACGAAAAACACTTGGTATTAAGATTTGCTGACAAAAAGATTGTCACAAATCTAGCATCTGTTCCTGTTAAGCCATGATTCTTCCTTCTTATACATCTTTTTCATCCCATCTTCTTTGTCAGGGTGTTTTATTTAAAGCACCGACACGTGCTACCTCTCGTCTATAAATACGTCTGAATTAAAAAGCGAGGTGATATACGGATTTATCATAGGCCTAGCTTGCGTTCTTGCATTTATAATATCTGTGATCTTGGCCACTGTTGATGTTCGTGGTGGTAAATTCATTTCATTTTGGAAAAAAATACGGAATGAGGAACACATAAAAGAATGCATTTTTATTACAGTTGCAGCCACAAACGTAAATGTATTTTATTGAGATTTTCTGTGATAGACCAACACAAAAGTGGCACATAATGGAGAAGAGGAAAGAAAATGATAAATGGTTTAATTTTCTTTTTCAAATAGATATCTGAAAAGTGTGGTACGTGTTTGTATTCAGCCCCCTTTACTCTGATACCCCTAACTAAACTACAGTTGCCTTTAGAAGTTACCAAACTAGTAAATAGAGTCCACCTGTGTGTAAATTAATCTCAGTATAAATACAGCTGTTCTGTGAAGCCCTCAGAGGTTTGTTAGAGAACATTAGTGAACAAACAGCATCATGAAGCCCAAGTACCGCACCAGACAGGTCATGCAGAAGTTTATAGCAGAAGTTTAAAGCAGTTTAAAGCTCTGAACACCTCACAGAGTGCTGTTCCAAAAATAGTGGAAAATATGGCCAAAAATATGGCACTGCAAACCTACCAAGACATGGACGTCCACCTAAACTGACAGGCCAGGCAAGGAGGGCATTAATCAGAGAATCAGCCAAGAGGCCCATGGGAATGCTGGAGGAACTGCAGAGATCCATAGCTCAGGTGGGAGAATCTGTACACAGGATAACTATTAGTCATGCACTCCACAAATCTGGCCTTTATGGAAGAGTGGCAAGAAGAGAGCTATTGTAGAAAGAAAGTCATTAGAAGTTCCATTTGCAGTTTGCGACAAGCCATGTGGGGGACACAGCAAACATGTGGAAGAAGGTGCTCTGGTCAAGTCAGACCAAAATTCAACTTTTGGGATGAATGCGAATGGCTATACATGTGGCGGAAAACTATCCGTGTGCATGGTGGTGGCAGCATCATGTTCCGTGGATGCTTTTCCTCAGCAGGAACAGGAAGGCTGGCCAGAGTTGATGAGAAGATGGATGGAGCCAAATACAGGGCAATCTCAGAAGAAAACCTGTTAAAGACTTGAGATTGAAGATGGAGGTTCACCTTCCAGCAGGACAACGACTCTAAACATACAGCCAGAGCTACAATGGAATGTTTTAGATCAAAGCATGTTCATGTGTTAGAACGGCCCAGTCAAAGTCCAGACCTAAATCCAATCGAGAATCTGTGGCAAGACTTGAGAATTCCTGTTTGCAGACGCTCTCCATCTAATCTGACTGAGCTTGAGCTATTTTGCAAAGAAGAATGAGAAAAAAATTCACTCTCGAGATGTGCAAAGCTGGTAGAGACACACTCCAAAAGTCCTGCAGCTGTGATTGCAGCGAAAGCTGGTTCTACAAAGTCGAAGTGACTTGGGCTGAATACAAATGCACGCCACACTTTCCACATATTTATTTGTAAAGCAATTTAGCATTTTGCTTCCACTTCACAATCCTGTACCACTTTGTGTTGGTCTGTCATATAAAACCCCAATAAAGTTCGTTCACGTTTGTGGTTGTAATGTGAGAAAACGTGGGAAAAGTTCAAGGGGTGTGAATACTTTTGCAAGCCACTGTAATATCATTATGCTATATTTTCATGAAGCGAACATTACGGCTACTGGTTCTCCATTTCATGAGTATGGAAAAAAAACAAACAACAACAACAACAAAAAAAGTCCAGAGTGAAAGTGAACTTTACACAGTGTAATCTGGAGGCAATTTAGAGCAATTTAGTAGGCCTGGAATTGAGCAGGTCCCTCAGGCGGCTCTTTTATTTTCATACAGGATGCGGCGACAGTAATGAATCATAGTTAAGACCGTACTTCAGTGCGAGCTCGCTGTTTATTAAACAGTCAGGCGCTCGTTGCTTCGGATCCTCAGGAGTGTCATTGTAACAGATTACGCTCGGGCGTGCTGATGTTTTTACCCCGTTACCAATCTTCCTCCGGCTTTTAAAGCGGAGGCAAGGAGAAAATAAGGCAGACGCCTGCAACGAGCACAAACAAACCCGTAGACAGAGCCGGCAGCGAACCGAACACACAAACCAGGGGTGTGACCTTGGCGTGTGCTCGCGTTGTGTTTTCATCGTGTGTGGCTAAAGGGGGAAATTTAATCATCTTCTTACTTAAAACAGGCTCTCCTTCTGACTTTCTTGGCAAGGGCAAACAGGAAGTTGGAAATAAAAATTCCATTCTCATCTTTTGACCCTGCTTACTAGCAATTATAGTGTTTTTTTTTGTTTTTTTTTGGACATGCAAAAGACTCTTACTCTTACACAACTTACTCTTATACAAAGCATCGAGTGTGAAATGACACTATGGTACATCCACGCAAGGAGGAGAAGGAAAAAAAAAGAAAAAAAAGAGGTGATGAGATCTGCCGAGTCTAACACTGCCAGGTGGGCTGTGCAGACGGGTGCTATGAAACACCCAGCGCTGCTAACATGGAACCATTTGCATTATGTAACATGGCAGCTGCCGCTTCTCTCCTGTTCTGCCTCGGTGTGAGCCGACCCCCTCAGTTATGCTGCGGAGTGTGAAATAAAACCGCCTTAACAGCACAGCTTTGTGCTCCTGGCTATGCTCGATGCCCAGGTGTCTGTTCTGTGTTACAGAACGCGCAAAAAAAAAAACAGAGCGGGTTAAAAGGGAGAAAGAAAGAGAGAGAAAAAGACAGACAACTTTCCTTCCTGTGTGTGAAACGCTACATCTGCTGTTTCCTCTCATTACGGCTCCTTTTTTAAAACCCTTAAAATCACACTCACTTCTGTCACAGGCTTTAATTCCATTACACGTTTAGCTGATTTTCATTCGCACCTATTAGCCAGACAAAAGGGAATTTTCTATCAAAATCAAAATCAAAAAGTTTGTACATGAACTTGCCTCCAGCCTTCCTACCGTACCGTATACACACACATCTGATCCTCCACTGATCCGTCTCCTGCATATATCTTTCTGCTCTGTATGAAGACTTCACCTGCACACACTGTAAGTGCTTCCTCCCCTCCCCTTCTCGTGTCCCTCTACCTGCTCTTTTCCTAGCAAAACTTGTTTCCTTCTAGGTTTGTCTTCTTCCAGACACGTCCACTCAGCACAATGCCGGTGTTCGCTCGAGACTGACGATGGCAGAGCTCGAATGCAGGAATTCTCCGTCGGCTCGACGATTTCAACCCACGCTGTTTCCAGAAATCCTGAGAAAGGAAACTCGGTGCTTTTTTCAGAAATCCTTTCAGAAGATCGCCTCCTCACTCTCAGACACATTGTAGATCAGGTGTTTAAAGAAATCATCCAGATTTCTGTGAGTAAAACAGACAGAATAACATGCAAGATATGTCCAAACAAACAAAAACAAACAAACAAAAACAAACAGTGACAGAATAATAATAATAATAATAATAATAATAATAATAAAAATAGGAATTGTTAAGGCAAAAGGTGGCGATTTTGAAGGAATGAAAGTATACAACATATTCCATGTTATGTAACACATTTCTGTTGACTACATAGAGTAGTAACTCGACATACTGTACGAACAGCCGGACATAATTTTTGATGGAATTTTTGCCTTAATAACTGATATTTTGCAAGAAATTTGATTCGGCATATGAGTGAACAAAGCGAGCTGAACCGAACAAACTAAACCAGCTAAGTTACGCGGACGCCTGGGAACCGTTCAAAACTTGTTGTGGAAAGCCAAGTGAGCGAGTTTACACATGTTTTTGTGGGGTTTTTTTTGCATTTTGCGCAATATTTAGTGAAGACAGCACCAGGGGTAACAAGAATGTTAGCAAGGACTGTAGCACGAAGAAAAGTGAGTCACTTTCAGTTTGGTTTTTAAAGTAGCCGGTGCCAAGCGGAATCATAAATTAAGGTTAAGTGAGGTTTCTATCCATCCATCTACAGTAGGAACTTTTGTAGTCCAGCCAGGGACCATGGAGGCCAATGGTTTCCATTGAATTTATTCCCTATTTGGTACGGTAGGTCAACACGCACACAATTCAGGAGCACCAATTAGCCTGATCTGCATGTCACTGGACTGTGAGAGGAAACCGGAGAACACAGAGGAACCCCATCAAACATGGGGAGGACATGCAAACTCTGCACACACAAATCTGATGCGGGAATCGGACCCGAGGCCTGGAGGTGCAAGACCACAGTGCTAACCACTAAACCACCATACCACCAATTAAGGTTTAATGTCTATTTATTTCATATTTCACTTTTAATTTATATTTCTTTTCTAAATGTTTTAATCGTTTTAATATGCAAAAATGAGTTTCACAATATGACATTTCGCGTTTAGAACTCGCCTACTGGACGGATTAAATTCGTACGCTAAGGTACCGCTGTATTTCCATATTTGTTCTGTCATAATATCAATGTCTTTAGTATTAATATACAATTTTAAAAACAATCAAAATGAAGAAAACCCACTGAATTAGAAGGTGTGTTCAAACCTTTGACTGGTACCATATACACATGCACTTCTTTTCCATATCCGTTTCCAGTCTTTACAGGATCAGATATCAATATGCTTTTAAAGTTTGTTAGTGTATACAATCTAATGTTGTTGCTTTAGAAAAAAAAAAACAAGCAGGGAAAAAAACCGACACAAACACACAGCTAGAGAGAGAGAGAGAGAGAGAGAGAGAGAAGTGAAGTGCTAATGAATGCGCTGGAAAAAACAAACGAACAATTCCTCATCATGGGAGGTCTTTCATACTGGCCTATGTATTAAAGACATAAAGCAAAGCGGGATGAATAAACTTTTTAGAGCTAATTAATGTAGTCATAATAAGCTGAAGATATGTTCTCTGTACATTCAACAAACAATTCCATCTTTCCCCAGCAACTAAAAGTATTAATAAACTTTATTATTTAGCATAAGTGTAGCGAGTCCATGACATTTGGTTTGTTTTTGCATTCATTAAAGGTGCGTCAGGTAACGCTGGAGTTCCTTCTTACTTTTCATCTTCATTTGATTCTGTAGAGCTGCTTTGTGAAAGTGAGCAATGGTAAAAGTGCTATACAAATTAACTTGACTGAATTGAATCTGAGGCGGCGCGGTGGTGTAGTGGTTAGCACTGTCGCCTTGCACCTCCAGGGTCCGGGTTCGATTCCCGGCCAGGCTCGA
>JAQMYL010000023.1:36781980-36793263 GCA_030014365.1 Clarias pachynema | reverse complement strand
AAATAAAGTGACAATTTCTTTACCCGCCCCAACCCGACCCGCGGGTTACCAGACGACCCGCGCATCACTAATGCACGTGCACTGAGACTGAGCATGGGGGATGATTACCCACAATCCCACAGAGAGAAAGGAACCACTGGTTCAGTTGTGATCACATGACGCTCAGCAGGCAAAGTGCTCTTTAAAAGCACTTTTAACTCTTTAAAAGACCTTTTAAAGAGTTAAAATGTTTTAAAAGTCTTCAAGGTTTGAATGTTTTTATAAGAAACGTGGCCCGGTTCGCACTGTTACCTCACACCTGCAGGATTATAAGTTCAAATTCTCCCTGTGCTTGGTGGGTTTCCTCTATGTACTCCCGTTCCCTTCAGAGTCCAAAGACATGCAGCGTAGGCTGTATTCGAGTTTTTCGAGTTTTCAAATCGGCCCAGCGTATGACTGGTTGTGTGTGTGTGTGTGTTTGTGCCCCACCATGTGCCAGAGACCCTAAACAGCATAAGCAGCATGGAAAATTGATGCATGGATAGATATATGGATAGATGGTTAGAAGGTTGAAATTATTCCTTTTCATACACAAACCTGATCTGCTACCTGCTCCTTTTAGAAGAAGTTGTTTCAAAATGCTGAATAAATTTTTACAGCTAGCCATTTCTATGAAAAATGTCAGTATGGTTAAAAAAAAATGCCAAATGAGATTTTGTCAAAGTAAAGACAGAAGTCATGTTGTCAGTTCACTGATATAATATTGCTTTATTCATATTCAGTACTGTGCAAAGTGCAGAAGTCTAGAGCCGTCCCTCATTCTTTATATTTTGCTTCCTAAAAGCTGGACTTTCTTGTATTTTTAATGTAGTCTTGAGGAACAGGTCTCCAGGCTTCCTGAAGGACTTTTTGGCTCTCAGTTTTTGGCACATATTTGCCTCTCATTTTTGAGTCCAGTCGCTGTACCGGAGCAGCTTCAGAGGAATGTCTTATGTTTTATGAATCATTCAAACATAAAGGCATAAAGGTGAGAATCAGATGATCAGGTCGGTGATTAATACACCGATGATGCTGAATGCTGAGTGGTTGGAAAAGACGAGGGGGGGGGGGGGGTGAGGTTGCTGCTGAGGTTGTTACATAAATAATCAAGTTTTTCCTTGTTAATTGATGTCTGGAGGAAGGCACAGTATTGATGTCCAGAAATTTTTGCAGTTTACCTTGTCAGGCTGCGCAAATTTGAGCAAGCAGTGTTGCCAGATTCGGCTGTTTTCCAGCAACTGGGCTACTTTTATTACCTTTGGCAGGAAAATATGTCATATGGGCTGGTAATAAAAATTGCATTTTAATTTGAGTCAAAGAATGTATGCGCATACAGTAGAGCTACAATATGAGTAATTACAGTAAGATCTGGCAACCCTGAAGAGCAGTTTGCACGTGCAAGAGTTTAATGAGCGAGCGGGAATATAATTTGTCGCAAACTAAAAAGCATAGTTTTTGCTCAGTACTGAAGGTCAAATCGAAACGGCATACAACGGAATTAAAATGATATTTCAAACTCTAATGATCTTTTCTAAGATATGTTATTAAAGTTGTGTGTAACTGTCTGTGGGAGGCAAACCAAACTTAAAATTTCCATTGGACTGACAAAACAAACTGAAAAATCTGATTATCTTCTCACTCACCTGCATCTGTAAAGTGCAATGTGTTTTCCCGAGGCAGCTCATTTGCATATATTGACACCCACAAAACTCCATAAAAGGAATTGAGGAAGGAGTGGGAATAGGAAATGACAACTAAACAGTGAAAGTAAGGGCTGAAAGGATGTAAAAGTAATTTCTTCTCAAAATAAAAAATACAGTATGTTCATAAATTTATCAGAGGATCAGTGTTTGGAAATGAGAAAATCTACAGCATGTCTCACAAATCTCTATACACAGGAGAAATAATAATAATAATAATAATAAAAAATCTATTAGCAAAATGCCACCTTATTTATGAAACCTCCTCTAGTAAACCTCCCTCCCACTCATCATGAACTTGTGTTAACACGTCTGCTGTTACACACATAATTACTTAATTACGGTAGTTTCCCTATGTATTGAGACTTCTGGGGCACCCTGCAGAGACAAATTACGAAAGTGTGAATTATGTGAGGTGAAAAGGAAATGGTGCCAGATGGAAAACTATGCAGAAGAAGGACCTTCAGTACACACAGGTGATCACACACATCGAACACGTCACACAGGGAAACTGCTGTTTTTAGCTGACGTGCTTGAAGTGTTGCACAGCGTTACACAAAAGTGCTATAGCAAAAAAGACCCAATTTATAAGCCAGCTTTCATCTTCTGACAAAACAACAACAACAATCTTTTTCCAACAATCTTTTCCTCACAAAATGGGAATCATATAAACAAGAGTTTTTTCTGTCTTTCTTTTTTTTATTTTACAACAGCTCTTCTACTCTAGATACGGGCGATTGCAAAAAGTTGTAAATGTGAAAGTAAAATGTAAAAGCGCAGTAATACACATATTATACTTTAATTATAAAAAGATAGTCTTAGAGATCTCTAAAATGTGTGTTAACGTTCCACAAACAAACAAAAAATGTAAAAACTTGGTCATTTAGGATATTCATCTGACCTCATTTTTTAGGGCACAGAATGTTGCTGAACCTTGACCTGACCAACTAAAGCAACCCCAGATCATGAGTCTGCCCTCACAGGGTCGTACAGTAGGTACTAGACATACTGTAGCCTCTCTTCTTACCCTGGTGTGTCCATCACCCCAGAAACAGGGTACGCAGATTTAGTTGGTTAGGTCATGACCTTTTTTCCAATGCTCCACAGTCCGTTCTTTATGCTTCCTAGCAAATTTAAACCTTTTCTTTCATTAGCCTCACTGATAAATGTGTTTTTTTTTAAAACTACATGGCTGTTTAGTCCCAATCACTTGATTTCTCTTTCGTTACGCATGTAGAAACAAACTTACTTTCACTATTAAACACAGACATGAGTTCAACTACATTTGTTCCCATCATGCTCATTCAAGACGTTTGTCCGACCGCGTTTCTTCCTCGGAGGTGATGATCAGGTCACCGTTGTGCTTTCAGGTTTTAATAGTGTGTTTTACAGTTCTTAACCTAGTAGTTTCAACAATATCCTTAGTTGTTTTTCTCTTTTTCTGTACGCAGGTCAATAAATTGACTCTGGAACAATGTAACATCTTTACCACCACCGCAGGATGTGTTTCTGATATGGTTGTTTAAGAAATGAGAAGTTCCTCACTGTATCAGTTCGGGTTGTGGCAAATTGAACCATATTAATCACTGCAGTAATTATAGAATGGAATCCTCTTTCCTACAAATAATCAATTCGTTTTTGAGCACTCAGGTCATGTGACATTATGTGACACCCAATGACATTAGTTTATAACAATATAATTGAGTAAAATGTATTTCTTACAAATGTTTTACTATTACTATTTCATATATATCTTTTCTATAAACCTACTGTAGCGTTTTCAAATTGTGTTTGTGTGTTTTCAGTTTAACATATTTACAATTTAACATATTCAACAAATTAGTTCACTAAAAGAGTAAATGCATAAAGAAAAGCTAACAACACAAAATAAACCATCTGATACTTGTGCTCATGTTTACCTGTGTGTGATACAGAACAAAACAAAGTAATCAGAGATTTAACCAGCTTTATGGCAAGTTTGTTCCTATTGTCTTTATTTATGTATATACTGTATATATAAATACTATATATATACTTTATAGAGATGCATATGTTGTCACCTAATATTGTCCCAGCACTGTCATCCATCCATTCAAAATTCTAATTAAAATTTAATTTGTCACATACACAGTCATACACAGTACGATATGCAGTGAAATGCTTATACGACCGCCCGTGACCTTAAAAATTTAAAAACAATTAACAAGAAATAAGAAATAAATAGCTGAAACTATAAGAAAATAGAACAAAATATAAAATTTTTCAAAAAATATACGAAATATAAAAACCTATCTGTACAAAAGATAACCCTGACCCTAACCCTACAAAATTTACATGGAAATAAAAATGGAAATAACAATGCCAATTCAATTCAATTCAATTCAATTCACATAGCACATTTAACAATGATCATTTTACAGAATGAAAAGAAAATTAGGGAAATGAGTATGACGTGAGAAAAAATGCATTAATCAAAATGATCAGATTGTCCCTGATGAGCAAGCCGAGGTTTAATTAACAAATAAATGAAAATGACCAAAAACAGAAACAAGACAAAGTCCAGCTTTGTGATCCTAAAGTTCTAGTAATGTAAAGCCTGAGGTTAAAAGCTTAGGCTTAATCCTGGGCTTTGAGCCGAGCTTTAGAAACACATCAGCTTTTTTTCAGTTTGTTTTATGAGATATTACTTTTGTATTACATGATGTGAAAACTGATCACGGCGTTTGTGTTTTGTAATTTACACTGCTGTAATATATTGTTCAGAGTTTTGCCTGTTCAGCTCCCTGAGTATCGACAGAGAATAACAATGTACTGTACACTCCATACTGTATTACACAGAGGTGCTGTGCTGTCATTGCATTGATTATCTCTTTCTTTCACAATTGATTTTAAAGCTCTATTGAAGATAGTTTTTTTTTTTTCTCCCAAAAGCACATTACTTGTTTCTGTTTTTATGTCCTGCTCCAAACTGGATATTCTGAGCTTTAAATTTATGCTGTAGCTAAATCATAATTTGAAAAAAAACAAACAAAGGCAAACTGGGACACAGTTCTGAGAGTAAAAACTCTTTTTATTTCTCTATATAATTTTTTCTCTATTTTATTAGTGCTTGGATACCATCAAGGTAGAAATACACCAAAGCCATGGACGGACTGCCTGATTCCTGTCCGAAACGCTGGCCTCCCAGGAACTCCTTTAACCTCCCAAACATGTGGAAATGTCTTGACTGTATGGAAAATGTGGTAATAACTCTCTCTGGTGTTTGTGAATGCTGTTGTGTACAGTTCTCAATTATCCTTTGATTTTCATGGATACAGCTTTCTTCTTTTTTATCCTACTATTTTACTGTAGCTAAGAATACTGTACCATACTGCGTTTGAACCCTTCTGTAAATGTCAATTGGTTTTATGCCTTTATTTCTGAGAAATTTCATCCCAAGTACCGGTTTGACTCTTGCAGAGGTTCAGTAGCTCAGCTGTTAAAGTTGGACTACTGATCAGAAGGTCCCAGGTTCAAACCACAATGTTGCCACTGTTGGATTCTTAAGCAAGGCCCTTAACCCTCAACTGCTCAGGTATAAAAGGAGATAAAATGTTAGTCACTTTAATATTTGACCAACCTGTTAATTATTGAATTCAGGTGTTTCAATCAGGCCCCTTATCCCCAGTGAAGGGCAATATTAATGCCTCAGCATACCAAGACATCCTGGACAATGCTATGCTTCCAACTTTATGGCATATGCGTCTTTAGGGAAGGCCATTTGCTATTCTAACATGACTCCGCCCCAGTGCACAAAGCAAGGACTATAAAGGCATGACATGAACTTGACTGTCTCACACAGAGCCCTGTGATCTCAACCCCATCGAGCACCTTTGTGATGAACTGGAACAGAGATTGCGAGCCAGGCCTTCTTGTCCAACACCAGTGCCTGACCTCATAAATACTCTACAGAATGAATGGGCACGAATTCCGAAAGAAACACTCCAACATCTTTTGGACGGCCTTCCAAGAAGAGTGGAAGCTGTTACAGCTGCAAAAAGCATTCAGCAAAGTTTCTATGTGATTTTGCATTTGACTAAAAGTCATAACAGAAAAACAAAACAAAACAAAGATAACCCACAGTCAAAAGGAATTCTTATCCCGGAACTCGGGATGGTCTTCTCAACCCAGATTTTATGAACTGACATCACATCAGTTATGGCTCTCCCATTAAATAAGTGACAGTGTGTACAGGTAAAGTAGTAGTTTTACATCAATCAACATACAGACATATTTACTCTTCAATCTTTAACCCTGACTTTACAGTTCACTGTTTTGGGGAGATACGCTTCGCTGGCGAGCTTGTTGCTAAGGAGGGTTGAACACTGAAGGGTTTATGTTTCTTTCTCACACAAGCTCAAACACGCATACTTTAAAAAGTATGAGCATGATGGTTGTAAGTAATTATGATTCAGTGCAAGTCTCTAGGGCTAAATTAAGAACACCAAAGAGGCTCGTGTGGTGTTAGGGTGAATGTGCATGTCCATTTGTTATTCTGAGGGACAGCAGAAGGTTGGTGGAGGTGAGGGAAAGCAGTAAATGTCTGTAATCAAACATTCTGTCCCACTGAGCGCACTAACCTAGACTGAGTGCACTACCTTCTGCGGTTGTAAAGAGTTGAGATTAGATTTTTCAGGATGTTCTGATTTCCCAAAACAGTGTGATATGCTCTAATTGAATACCACATAGTGCATGTGATTCATCCTCAGCTTCATGATCAAGTCTTATAACAATCCTGGTGCACTTATTAAAATGTTTGTTTAATGATCTGGAAATAATCTTGTCTTATCTGTGTTGCATATGGATTAAACCGAATGAAATGGATGTTTGATATTGCTGCATGCTTGTTTAAAAGCTCGTTTGGCGTTTAAGAGACCATGAAGACAACGAGTTGTCGAAATATTTATAGCAAAAATGCACCTTTGGATAAGCTCTTGTCCCAATCACTTATCAGCCATACCGCTTTATCCTGTATTTAGGGTCACAAGGGGGTGGGGGGTATATCCCAGGAGACTTAGGGCATGAGGTTGGTTACAACCTGAACAGGGTGCCAGTCTATTGCAGGACACACATTCACACACTACAGGCAATTTGGGAACGCCAGTTAGGAGGAAACCCAAAAACCTGGAGGAAACCCAGCAAGCACTGGGAGAACATACAAACATTAACACAGACCCAAGGTGGGAATCAAACCCAGACCGTGGAGGTGCAGGGCCACAGTGTTAACCACTAAGCCAATGTACTGCCACCTTTGGATAAGCTAGTAAGCGGGGTCAGCCTTGTTTTTTGGATGTATCCAAGTGGTGTAACTGAAAGGAGTTTACCCTGCCATCAGGAGATTACAGGTTCTAATCCGTCTGAGGAGATTGGCCAAGTTCTCATCAGGCAAGATTGGCCTGCTTGTACTTTCACGTCAACCATAGCCACACCAAGGGGCAACCTCTGGTTCTGAAAAATGAGGCAGATGTGGAAGTGCTAAAATGTGCAGTTCCTGGAATAACCTCTAGCTGGCTCTAAAAGTTTACAGCCTGTTACCAATCACAATTTTGGTCAGAATATCTAGATTGGCCCCATTCATATCAGCTGTATGGTGGTGAATTTTTATGTAACTCATCAGTAAAAATGGCATTAAGCCAAAAACTTATGCATCATTATGGGCGATGGTCTAGGTGGAGAAAGCTCCTGCATGGCGTCCACAGTTGAGCTTCAAAACCGCTCTCCAGAAAACCTATGGGTGATGTCACAGAGGGTTTGTCCAGTTTCTATACAGTTTATGAGTTGTTGTTGGTCTTTCGGCTGCTCCCGACAAGGGGTCGCCACAGCGGAATATCCAGTCTGCACTACAACTTGGCACAGGTTTTACGCCGGGTGCCCTTCCTGACGCAACCCTCCCATTTTATCCGGGCTTGGGACCGGCACTGCATCCAGTGGCTTGGGTTTGGGTGAAACTAGCCAATCCATGGTCATCCATGGGATCACATGAGCAGACAGCGTTATCACCATTCTGCCTGAACTTGGGATGCTGAAATATTAAGATTGCCCTTCACTGGGGATAAAGGGCCTGATTGAAATTCAATAATTAACAGGTTTGGCCAAATACTATTGTCCATATACTTGCATGTTTTAAGGCACATCTTCTTCCTACTGCATACGTACAAAACACAAATACTAGAGTATTAATCCTATTTATAGACTCATTTCACCTTTTTAGCAAAAATACTCATTTCACCTTTTTAGCAAAAATACAGAAGTCTTGTTTTACTGGCAGATTGAAAAGAACAATGTTTAGAAATACGTAAAATAGTCTTATATTTGGTTTGATGTAAATATGAAGATGCCTTGAAGATGCTGTTCCTAAGATGCTAAGAGGAGCCCTTGTCTATTTTTAGAGATGTACTACTGTAGGCTTGTAACATGCTTAAATAAATGATACTGTACATAACATGTCAAGAGGACAGTAATACCTGGGGGGCCTGATACCATGTGTGTGTGTGTGTGCGTGTGTGTGTGGAAGGGGGGGTGTGTGTGTGAGTGTTGTAGTGCTAATTAGAGCATATGCGACTGCGTATAGACTCCATACAAAAAGTAGAAGCACATTTCTTTTTATCACGGTTTAGTTTGCAGGGAATCATTAGTCAATGTCAAGGCAGGAGTGCTATTGAAGGGACGTTTTCATTTGGCTGGTAGTCAAGGCATGAAATATGCAACTCGTCGACGTGAGAATCCATGTAGTTATTTATCACGGCTCTCTCAGCCCCTCCCTCCTCTCTCTCTCTCTCTCTCTCTCTCTCTCTCTCTCTCACACACACACACACACACACACAGAACATACACATAGAGTACACTGTATTCGACTTTTATCTCCGAAAGCGCCATGTATCAGGCGTCTTGACAGATCGCAATAGCTTTAGCGGTGCGCGGCGGCCTAACAGAGGTTAATTAGAAAGCCGTCGCTTCTGCAGTTTCAACATGAATTCCTGTTGCCAGCCATTATTGACATAACTATGAATGATTCCGAGGGCGATGACAGAAAACATTAGCACCATTCCTCAAACTGAATCCTGTCTGTCACATTTTCCTTCCCATTCTTACGGCCCTGGTATGGCTCCAAGTTTTGTTTGTTTGAGAAACAGATGGTGGTGTCATTTAGTATGTATGAGCTTTTCAGTTTTTTTATGGCATACCATAACTCATGCAAATAGCAATCTTATTTCGAGAATATCCATAAATACGGGAAACAAATTACCAGTCAACGATCTCTCAGGGCTGAAATATTCATTGATGGAAGGTGATATGACCCTCTTGGGTGGCAGCGATTAGGCAGGATTAGACTGGAGCAGCGGGACTAAAGCATCATTTGTTTGATTTGAGAAACATGGTACTTCCTGCAGACGATAATGGCCTGGTGCACGGGTGAGCCGTGCATAAAATTCCGCCTAGACGAGGCAAGAATGCGTCGACTGGAATCGGCGCTCGAGTTTAATTGCTGCCATTTATTGATTTGAATAAGCCCTCGACGTGCCATGTGAAAATGATTCGAAGGCATACAACACTACAAAGACCCAAGTAGAATAGCAATGAAGTGTGTTTTTTTAATATGAGCAAAGAAAAAAAAGAAAAAAAAACACAGGTACAGACTGACTCATTGGAGAACAAAAAAAGAAACGAAACGGTTTATCTTCCATACGATCTGAGGAGAAGAAGCAGTGCAGTGATTTGACGAGTGACAGAAGCGCACATTGAGCGAGGCCTCCTGGCTGCTGGTGCCTGTCGAAAACCCACTTGAGTGTTGCGGTGTACCTGACAATGACACGCAGAGCCAACGTGCTTTGATTGTCGGATTCTTGACTTTGTAATTCTGCCGACTGTCTAATAAGAGCTTAAAAATTCACCAGTTCTCATCTGCCCTGCCCGTAACCTAACCTTGTTTTTCGACATCGAACAATGTGATGAGATTTGAAACTCTCCAAAAATAAACGTTTTTTTTTTTTTTTCTGGAGAAAGCCTACAAAACACACGTCGCTGCTGAGAATCCGATGCTATAATTATGTCTGGAACGGATGCGTGGGTGCGTGAAAGTGTCTGGATCGTCTTTGAGGAATTGGACCGTCTCCCTTTAGGCCCGGTTTTTTTGCCAGCACGCTTATGTATCCTTTCCTTTCCTTTCTTCAACTAGCCATACTTCTCATCTTCCCCTGACTGCCTCACCTTTGAAGTAGCTTTAGACTTGTGACTCTGGAGGAACCGACAAGAAGAAGCAAAGAGTGCTTCAAAAGCGTTTCCTACAGAGAGCTAGCGGTATTTATTTATTTATTTATTTATTTATTAACAGCAAAAGCACCGTTTTCCTTAGGTGTTATCGAGCAGCTCTTCAATACCTTATCAAATAATGAACACTGAAATTCTACACGGATGGGATATGGGAGAAGGTTTCCTTCGTCCTGACAGGATGTAGAAATATCGATGTGTTCATTTGGTTTAATGACTGTGTACACTTTGGGCTTTTCCCAAGAAGCTCACGAACAATTAGCGGGTTGCAGGAATGGTTCTTTAATTTGGCAATTAAACCTTTCATATATTGATTTCTGTCTCTTTAATAAGCCAATGCTGCTTCTCAAACAAAAGCATCGAGGCTTATTTTGTGTACAAAGGGAATGCGTGTCTAATTTCCTGATGTGAAATATTCTAGCGGTTATTGCAGCACTGCCGCTCAGTATTTACCCAAATCTCTCCTAATGCATGTCTTTGACTTTATAAATTTCTTTATAAAATATGACTTTGTATAAGATTTGTTGAAAGCAGCAATGCCTCTCTCTCTCTCTCTCTCTCTCTCTCTCTTTATCCTTTGCGCTCTTTTTAAAATGCTGCACCATCCTTTGTTTTTTTTTTCTCCCAACAGCAAATGTTCTCAGGCACAAAGCGATACATTTTCAAAGACTGCAATTCCTTTATTCTATTTCTAACCTCCAGGTCAATGAAAACTGACGTTAGAAATGTGATGCCCGTATTAGCGGAGAATGAGGAGATGTTCCAGGCGTTACAGCAATACTACAAGAGAAATTGATTTCAGCACTTTGGATTTCGACTTCGCCGCATTACTATTTGCGGGATATCATCTCGAAAAGCCTGACACATCAGAATCATATTAGGCTTAAACACACCAGATCTTAACTTACCTCAAAGTGTTTCTGTGAGAAAGAGTAAATAAAATTCATCTACTTATAAAGTCTGTTTACGATTCCACGATCCGCTTTGATTTTCTCCCTCGTCGGTATGCGTAGGGGAGAGCGGGAGGGCGAAGATGGGCTTTGATCTGCGTTATGGGCTTAAGATTAAACTTTTACCAGGGTTTGCCTTTGTTACTGAATTGATGGAGATCGCAGGCGTCCATAATGAACGAGGGGCAGAGTCTGGGCGAACAAGGCCGCGGGCAGAACGAGAAGGTGCGTGTCCTTTCGTTCACCCTGGAGAGATGCTTTGTTCTGCTTCATTAAACTTTTACAAGCAGGATAACATGGCTCATGGA
>JAQMYL010000023.1:36766881-36781926 GCA_030014365.1 Clarias pachynema | reverse complement strand
ATCCGGTTTGCGTTTAGTTGGACGATCATTTATTTTTCAACAGGACAATGACCCCAAACACACCTCCAGGCTGTGTAAGGGCTATTTGACCAAGAAGGAGAGTGATGGAGTGCTGCGGCAGATGACCTGGCCTGAGAACTCCTTCAAGACTGTTGGAAAACCATTTCAGGTGACTACCTCTTGAAGCTCATCGAGAGAATTCGAGAGAATGCCAAGAGTGTGTATATATATATACAGTACACAGTATATGGTGGGTACGGAAAGTATTCAGACCCCCTTAAATTTTTTTCATTAATGCACACAGAGCACCCCATAGAGACAGAAAAACACAGAATTGTTGACATTTTTTCAGATTTATTAAAAAAGAAAAACTGAAATATCACATGGTCCTAAGTATTCAGACCCTTTGCTGTGACACTCATATGTTTAACTCAAGTGCTGTCCATTTCTTCTGATCATCCTTGAGATGGTTCTACACCTTCATTTGAGTCCAGCTGTGTTTGGTTATACTTACACACACCTGTCTATATAAGACCTTACAGCTCACAATGCATGTCAGAGCAAATGAGAATAATGAGGTCAAAGGAACTGCCTGAAGAGCTCAGAGACAGAATTGTGGCAGAATTGTGAGCACAGTGGCCTCCATAATCCTTAAATAGAAGACGAACCCAAAGATCACTGAGGCTGAGCTCCATGCAGTCGAGTGATGGGAGAAAGTTGTAGAAAGTCAACCATCACTGCAGCCCTCCAACAGTCGGGGCTGTATGGCAGAGTGGCCCGGAGGAAGCCTCTCCTCTGTGCAAGACACATTAAAAAACACCTGAAGGACTCCAAGATGGTGAGAAATAAGATTCTCTGGTCTGATGAGATCAAGATAGACATTTTTGGCCTTGATTCTAAGCGGTATGTGTGGAGAAAACCAGGCACTGCTCATCACCTGTCCAATACAGTCCCAACAGTGAAGCATGGTGGTAGCAGCATCATGCTGTGGGGGTGTTTTTCAGCTACAGGGACAGGACGACTGGTTGCAATAGAGGAAAAGATGAATGCGGCCAAGTACAGGGATATCCTGGGCGAAAACTTTCTCCAGAGTGCTAAGGACCTCAGACTGGACCGAAGGTTCACCTTCCAACAAGATAATGATCCTAAGCACACAGCTAAAATAATGAAGGAGTGGCTTCACAACAACTCTGTGACTGTTCTTGAATGGCCCAACCAGAGCCCTGTGTTAGACCCAATTGAGCATCTCTGGAGAGACCTAAAAATGGCTGTCCACCAATGTTTACCATCCAACCTGGCAGAACTGGAGAGGAGGAATGGCAGATGATCCCCAAATCCAGGTGTGAAAAACTTATTGCATCTTTCCCATAAAAACTCATGGCTGTATTAGATCAAAAGGGTGCTTCTACTAAATACTGAGCAAAGGGTCTGAATACTTCAAATTCAAATTCAAATGTTATTTGTCACATACACAGTCATACACAGTACAATATGCAGTCACCACCCGTGACCTTAAAAATTTAAAAAAAATTAACAAGAAATAAATAGCTGAAACTTAGGACCATGTGATATTTCAGTTTTTCTTTATTATTAAATCTGCAAAAATGTCAACAGTTCTGTATTTTTCTGTCAATATGGGGTGCTGTGTGTACATTAATAAGGGGAAAAAAATATTTTAGCAAATGGCTGCAATATAACAAAGTGAGAAAAATTTAAGAGGGTCTGAATACTTTCCGTACCCACTGTATATATAAACAGGCAAACCCAGACTTTTGATTGTGCAGAAAAACAGAACACAATACTGAGAGTAAAAACTCTCCTTTATTTCTCTACATTACCCTCTGCTACACTAATGCTCTTATCCCAGTGTTTCACTAGTAATAAGCAGCAATACGTTTTCTCAGTACACTAGAGCCATGATTAAATTGCCTGCTTCACATCTGAAACACTGGCCTCCCAGGAACTCCTTTAATGGACCTTTTTGTTTTCTAAAGGAGCCCCGGCCAAGAACTAAGTGTATAACAAACACACTACTTTTCGGAAGTTTGACATTTCTTTACTGTCAATCCTATTTTGATTGATCTAATGAACTATTCTAATACTTTGAGACAAAGGATTTCATGAGCTGTAAGCTGTAATCATTGAAATTCAAAAAAAGTGAAATATTTCACTTTTATAATTAATAAATATTATTATATTATTCATATTAGTTTACTAGTAATAACCCTTGAGGTCTCAAATAAGTTGTGACGGGACAACAAAGGGTTGAAAAAGCAAGAAATTTTGAAAAGGTTCAGCTGGGAAAACATCTGGCATCAGGTCTGTTTTTATGATTAGCTATAAAAGACATGTCTTAGAGAGGGAGAGTCTCTCAGAAGTAAAGATGGGCTGAGGCTCTCCAATCTGTGAAAAAATGGTCAGATAGTTCCACAACATCAAATTGCAAAGGCTTTGTAAATCTCATCATCTACAGTGCATGACATCATCAAAAGATTTAGAGAAACTGGAGAAATCTTTGTGCGTAAGGGACAAGTCTGAGGACCTTCAGGACATTGTGACCCTCAGACGGTACTGCATCACTCATCGACATGATTGTGTCATTAACATTACTAAATGGGCCCAGGAATACTTCCAGAAACCACTGTCTGCCGTGACATTAGCCTGCATGCAGGACAGATCTTTCACCTATACAGAACATTTAATGAATTCATCATTAAACGAAAAATACATCAAAGACGATCACGAACTCTCAGCAGCTAGAAACCTACTGTATATCAGGCAAGAATGAGACCAAATTCCAACACCAAAACTGCAAACACTCATAACCTCAATGCCCAGACATCTTCAAACTGTTTCCAAAAGAAGAGGAGATGCTACACCGTGGTAAACATACAGCTGTCCCAACTTCTTGGAGAACTTTACCAGGCTTCAAATTTGAAAGGAGCTCATTTTGAGCAAAATTGTAAAAACTTCTCAGTTTAAACATTTGTTATGTTCTTTATGTTCTTTTGTGAATAAAATAGTGGCTCGGGTGTTTTGAAAGTCTTCTAGTTTTCACTTTATTCAAAACGTCCCAACTTTTTCCAGAATTCAGGTTAAACATGTACAATTAGAACATTTTAAAAAATCAGGTTAAAGCATTATTTAAAGTTAAAGCCAGTATTAATTGAGAGAAAAGCTCAGCGCTAGTAGCATCTGGACAAAGCAGTGAACGCTTTTCCGTTGTGCCACAATTTTTTAATAGTATGTGGCTATTTAAAATACCTTTCTACAGAGTTCTTTCTGTAAAATATATATACACTCCCTAGCACAATCTCAGATTTCATTCAATCGCCTTTAGCTTTGATTCCAGCACACAATGTGGTGCCAGTTCAGGTGTGAAAATGATTCCTCATGCTCCCAGAACAACACTCACAATCTGAGTCCTGGAGTATGGCTGTGCCTTCAGGGACGAAAAACTCCATAGATGTGATAACCTGGTGATTCAGTAGATTCAGGTGGTCAGCTGACTTCATTTTATTGCCCCATAATGTTGCTGAGTCTAGACCTGATCACCTGAACCAGATCATAACACTGTCTCCAGAGGCTTGTACAGTGGACACTATGCATGATGGGTTCATCGCTTCATGCACTTCCCTTCTTAACCCTTAACCCTAACCCTAACCCTTACCCAGACATCACTCTGGAATAGGCTCAATCTGGACTCAATCAGTGCAATCTTTATGCTCCCTAGAAAACTTAAGCCTTGTTTTTACTGATGAGTCTCACTTACAAATGGTCTTCTTATAGACGCACAGCTGTTTAGTCCCAATCCTCAGAGGTCCCACTGTGTGTGTATGGAAATGCTCTTACTGTCACTTTTAAACATACTGTAACTCTGTTTTTTATTGTTGCTTTTTTGTGATCTACTTTAAAGTGATCTCCATTCATAACTTTTTTCTGACTACATTTCTTCCACGATGTCGACGGTTCAACACTCATTAGTTGTTTTCTTTGCTTGATGAAGTCTTATACTTTGACCCTTCTGAAATAGTGACTTGTTTTTTTACAGGCAGTGTGTAACATGGTAGAACAGAATGATAGTCTGCTGTCTGATCCGGGGTGACATCGTTCTTCTTTCCCAGGATCTGCGTCCAACACAACATGGGAATCCTGATAAAGTGGTAAATAAAAATAAATGAATTGTATTGTAATGTGTTAAGCATTGTATATGTTAGTGTTTTCTTAAACACAGGTCTCAGAGCTACTAGAATATGTCTGTTAATGCTCCAGCTGAAATACCCCTCCTAAAATGTAATTTTTTCATATCTAAAAACTCAGTTTCCCCCATCTTCCAAATCTTGTCAGTGTCTACATGTATGTAAACGAGTTACTGCTGAGCCACGCCCCAGAGAACAGAAGAGTTGAGCAACAAGCAGGGGGGAGTATTTACTTGTTTAAACCGGGACATCACAAAAATGAAATGGCAATTAGCATGTCTTTGGACTGTGGGTGAAAACCAGAGAATATAGAAAACAACTCATGTTTCTTGTGATACCTCAAGAACAAATGGTTTAATGATTTGTCAGTGTGAGTGGTCAGATGGAATTATCACTATAACCAGCAGATTAAATGTTTAAAATTTGGAATTGACCCAAACAGGGTCACGGTCAAAGCAAGATCAAATGTCCCATTAAAAGCAGTTTGGCACTTAGTTCTAATTGTTTATATAAATTTTAATTAAAACTAGGCATTCTTCTTCTTCTTATTATTATTATAATGACCAGGATTCTTCTTATATTAGACCTGCAGCAAGACTATAAAGATGAAATGATCCCTGCACACCTGTAGTCTCAACTCAGTGAACACAGCCCTGTCTGGGCCGATGTAATCATGTTCACGAAGCCATTTTGGCTGCAACACGGCACAAATAACATTTCCATCTCATTTGGCCCACACGGCAACACACAGCATGCAGGAGTTGTAAAAGCCTCACTGGTGTCATGGTGTGAGGATATACAGGAGGCACGTGTATGCGTACAGAAGGCATTAATGGATGCATTTTGCTCATGGTTGGTGAGTTAAGAATTCTTTGTATAGAATTAGCAAACTGTGGTTAACTATCATTTATAGCATGATTTACAATAAAGACATTATGAAGTTATTTTAAGCACCTAAATGCGATTAAAACTTTGTTTTTCTAAGTAGGGGATGTTTCCCGTATCCTCTCGTGCTGAAATGAGAGAATGGTATAAAAGTGAAACCACTATGACCGTGTATACTGTACACTGTACCTTCTCTGTGTCTGTTTGGACAGGAAATTGTGGCAGATTTTCCTCAACAGGGTCGCATTTCATTAGACCCTGACATAATGTCCCAAAGCATTCTTGTGAAACAAACGGGCACTTTCATGGCGTATTACACTGCACTTACAAATACAAGCGTGAAAAAAAAAGTAAAGGGAGGAGATGTAATTTTCCATCAACAAATGCAAAAGACTGCAAAACAAGCATAACATGCAGCAAGTGTGGAAAATACATTACGCAAAGGTCATGCTTTTGAAGCTTAAGGTTATTTTCAAACAGTGATGTAGTTAGCTGATGGGGAAGTGGGGCAGTGGGAATGGTGTTCATGATGTATTATGCAGGCACGTAGTATTTTGACATAGGGGATGTTTTTGCAAATCACAAAAATGAATATAAACAACTGACTTAATACATAAATAATATTAAAACTTTTTTTTTTTTTTTGCATTATACTGTTGAGTTGTGCGGGTTCAAAAAAGTAGCATAGGGACTAATCCTCAGGCTGAGAATGTGAACAGAATACACTGAGAGCTAATAAAGTACTTTATAATGGGAGTAGCTGTGGTGTGCAGTTAAAGTCACCTTATTAATCAATATCACAATAACAGTCAAAACCATTTTATTAAACAATCAAACAAATAAAAAAATAACAATAGACCTTACTTCTTGCCATAAACCTCAGGAAACTTGGATGATGATTTCCTGGTTAATATACAGTATAAGGAGTTTTACTGCAAAACATGATAAATGCCATGTTGGGATGTTTTTTTTTTTATTTTATTTATTTTATTTTTTTTATAAATGTGGCAACGTTGTTTTCCCTGGGCACAAAAAGTTTTTAAAGCAAACTTTAATTTTTGGCATATGTCTTTTATAAAAAGCTTTTAACTGTTTGTGTCCAAATATAATCATGAAAGAAGCATAGCACAGCTTCTTACTGTCAGGTGAAGTAAAACTACCAGCTGAGCAACATGTGGATGGTGTAAAGAAACTAAAAAGGGGGAAAAAAAACAATGTTTGTATTAAAAAAGATTTGCCTAGAACAATCCTTAACAACCTTTTCCTTGTTCCAGTTTGTTGTTTTTTTTTATTTTTAATTAAAACCCAGTCAACGTTGGTGTAGTGTGGTTAGCACTGTGGCCTCGCACCACCAGGGTCCAGGTCCGATTCCCACGTCAGGTCTGTAAGCATGAAGTTTGCATGTTCTCCCCATGTTTGGTGGGTTTCTTCTGGGTTCTCCGGTTTCCTCCCACAGTCCAAAAACCTGCAGATTAGGAGCGAGAATTGGCGATACCAAATTGCCCGTAGTGTGTGTGAATGAGCATGTGAGTGTGTGTATGTGTGTGTACCCTGCGACTGATTTGGACACTGTATACAGGATAAAGTGGTACAGACAATAAGCAAGTGAGTGAAAACCCAATCAACATTGTATTAATACTAGATTGCACATTTACGCTGCTACAAAGACAACAGCGGGCTGATTTATCCATTGTAACAAAACTATAGGAGGGGAATTTATAATGTTTTGAATAGAAAAATGCATAAATCACACCAAAACATAATAGTTTATATCACAAAAAACTTATAGTTTAGGTTTCTATTAGTTTAGTTCGCTATCATTTTTTTTCACTGCCAAAATGAATTTGTCTCAACATCCAGTACAGTAGTTAAAGTATAAAGTAAGTTTGTAATCCAGTAGGCTTTCCAGATATATATACCAGATATAATGATAAAACATTTTTTTCATTGCAGTAAAACATTAGAAAATGTTCTTATTCATCCAAAAAATTTTTTTTGTCAGTTTATATATATATACTCTGTAAAACATAAGAAATGAGGCAACAACCCTATCGGACCTGGCATGGAACGAACAAAACAGAAATGCATGTGAGTCATTCTATAATTTGAGGTATATTCCTTATTATCTATTGATGATAAGTATATACTTTCTGAATGTTACTTCCAAAATATAATATTTTATCTATTATGGGAAACCATGTTATAATATCACACAAACATGATGTGCATCCTATGCTGCACTTAGCTTGAACATCTTTATGATGTTGCCAAATTGACCATTTTTACCATGTCTGCTTTTGCTATGGAGAGATTCTTGGCTTCAAAATAATAAATAAAAACATAACAGTTAGCAACAACTATTTTTAAACATATTTAAAACATCTAAGTACTAAAAAAACAACAACAAAGTTTTAAAATTGATTTAAATGATTTAAATATATAAATTTATTACAGACAACAAAAGTTCTGTCAATGGTAACAAAACTATCTCAAAAATTATTTTATCCTAATGCCAAGTGACCAGCGACACACGATGCCAGTCTTCTCAGTGGCATACATCTCTACATGACAATCTCACGGTAATGAGCACTGTTGATTGTTGAACCTTTTTTCTGATAATGATCCATTACTTCTGGCCCTGGAAAATCCCAGAAAACTGTAAGTGTTAATGAACTTTCCAGCTGATTCCCAACTTTTTTTTTTTTTTTTATTCATTTTTAAAAAAAAAAAGTAAAATCTCTATGCGTTTTATTATTATTATTTTTTTTTAGTTTTCTTTAAAAAAATTGTGGAAAAGGATGTGGAATTTTGTTTAAATATAACTGGATTGGAAGCAAAATTATAACTGAAACAAATCAGTTTGGGACTTTTGCAACTTTTTTAACCAGCTAATGTATAATTTAGGTGGCATGGTGGTTTAATGGTTAGCACTGTCTAGGGCCCGGGTTCGATTCCTGTCTTGGTCTTGGCCTGTGCTTGGTGGGTTTCCTCCGGATACTCCAGTTTTATCCCACAGTCCAAAGATATGCACATTAGGATAATTGGCGTTCCCAAAACACAATGTTCACCATTGGCATCCACAGCCCCTAGTTGGACTACAGAGGTTCCTAGATGGATGGATGAAATATATAATTTATATACAATGTTCAGTACCTTAACAAAACCAAGTGGATTTTAGCAACATAGTCCAAAAACCTCTCAGTTTCATTATTTACATTTAAGTGCTACAGCGAGCAGGCATTTTGCTTTGATAAAACACAAAGGTTATAATATGCTCTTTTACTAGAAAGAGAACGAAGGTTAGCAGACAGCTGATGGTTGACTTTTTAACTTTTTCTCTTGATTCTCTTGTGATTCTCACGAGAATCTCTTTGATACTCTTTAAGAAACTTTCATCTTCCTTAGAGTATCGCTCCACATTTAGTTTGCAGATATCGAAACACTTCTGTTCATGCTCTGCCTTGAGTTATTTTGGCACCAGGTACACCCTCAGACCACAAAAAAAATCATGAATCACTGCACGCTGCTTTTCTTCCATGAAAATGACAAGTGGGGCATCCATTTTTGTTCGCACTGCAGTTACAAATGAACTGATGTAACACGTTCACACCTGCACAGCAGTGGCGAACACTGTTATGGTTTACAGATTTATTAATATTTAATTATAGAATTGATGAAATTTTTTTTAATTTAATTATTTGTTGCTACAGTATATGAGCTTAAACTATTCAAGAAAATGAGAAGTGGTCAGCCAAGCCAATTAAAATTATGGGCCAAAATAAGGAGACTGTCAACTATGTTATCCAGTAGTGTACATAATCAGTCAGAAAATACTGTTAATACTTAAGCTTTGCGACTAGCAGAAATGTTACACTGAAGAAATTTATAAATGTGAACCACTAGAAAAAAACAACAACAAAAAAAACATTATGAATTTTTTTTTCTTATGTAAAATATACCACAAATTATAGAATGACTCATGACTAATTAACCAGTATTCCTTGGGAGTTAATTATGTCACTAGTCATGTATTATTCATCCCTATTACATAAAATAATATTGAAGTAGTGTTACCAAGAGGGCTAATGATGCATAGTGTCCAGTGTACAAGCCTCTGGAGACAGGGTTATGATTTGGTGTTGCTTCAGCTGCTCAGGTCTGGACTCAGCAACGTTATGTAGCAATAAAATGAAGTCAGCTGACGACCTGACTTTCTTCCAAGGCACAAATTGTGAAAGAGTGGTTAATTAAACAGTATTCCTTGTTTCAGGAAGCATGAGCGCTTGTTTTCACACATGACCTAAACCCCACTGGAAGTGTTTGGGATGTACTGGAGAAGGCCTTACAGAATCATTAATACAAGATCTCGACTAAACGCCAATGGACAGAAATAAACGTGATATTGCACACCAAATGTACACCATAATACAAGTTAAGACCGGACAGGCACTGTAAGGAAATCAGTTCTTCTTTGACCTGCAGGGTACCGGTGCCTGAATGAACACTCGAATGACCAGCGATGGGGCTCCTGGATTATTAGATATATTTCTGACATGTCAGAAACTGTGGCCGGATGTCCTGCAGTGTGAGCAAAAGATCCAATTTTCCACATTTCTGCATGAACTTGCCTCAAATCTCATTTCAAAACAGCCAGACCAGACTCCCCAGGTTTTATCATTAATTTCTAATTTCCTGGTTTTTTTTATTGTTTTTTTTTTTTTTTTACAAAAGTAAAATCTCTATGAGTTTTTTCTTTTTTTCTTTTTTAGCTTTTTCTTTAAAAAAGATTGTGGAAAAGGATGTGGAATTTTGTTTAAATATAACTGGATTGGAAGCAATATTATAACGTAAACAAATCAGTTTGGGACTTTTGCAACTTTTTTAGCCAGCTAATGTATAATTTAGGTGACATGGCGGTTTAATGGTTAGCACTGTCTAGGGCCCAGGTTCAATTCCTGTCTTGGTCTTGGCCTGTGCTTGGTGGGTTTCCTCCGGATACTCCGGTTTTATCCCACAGTCTAAAGACATGCACATTAGGATAATTGGCGTTCCCAAAACACAATGTTCACTATTGGCATCCACAGCCCCTAGTTGGACTACAGAGGTTCCTAGATGGATGGATGAAATATATAATTTATATACAATGTTCAGTACCTTAACAAAACCAAGTGGATTTTAGCAACATAGTCCAAAAACCTCTCAGTTTCATTATTTACATTTAAGTGCTACAGCGAGCAGGCATTTTGCTTTGATAAAACACAAAGGTTATAATATGCTCTTTTACTAGAAAGAGAACGAAGGTTAGCAGACAAATTAAATTGCAGTCTATATATTACACTTTGTATGCTCTGATTTGCTAAATATGGCTCTCCTGACATCTAGAAGCAGGTGAAGGAGTTTTGCGTTGCTGAAATGGACGCGTGTGTCAGGGTTTAATTTTCGTCTTTTGTTTCTGTTTCAGCCTCTAATTTGAATGGTTAAGGCTTCATTGTTCACAGAGTCACATAGCGCCCCTAGCCAAATATCCGTAATTGGGTTTGACCTTATACTGGGTCCGCCACTGAAATGAAGCTGAAAGTGATTTCACTAGAAGGCTCCTTTTCTTCACAGCCACTTTAAAAAGGCAGTAAATGCAGTTCATTCTCTTCAGTGTAATAATGTAATAAGGACAATAATGAAAATGGATTAAACTCCTTCTCAGCTCCAAGTGAATAAATATTCTATTATTGAATATCTTTGCTTTTTCTTTTGACAGCACATGTTAGATAAATGACCTGGCCTTGTTAAGTGGCAAACCTATAAACATGGAGGCCTGTGGTTACTGAAACGCTATTTAAATAATTCACCTACGGTATGTGCCATAATATACTGTATTTACGGTATAAAGTGTATTGAAAATCATTGGCTGGATTAGCGCTGTCACTTTGCATCTACAGGGCTGGAGATTTGAATCTCACCCCCGTTTGTCTGTGTGTAGAGTTCAGATATTCTCCCCTTCCGGTTCTCTCCTAGTACTCCCACAGCTCAAAGATGGTGTAAGCCTTTCCAAACTGCCTGCTCATAGTGTATGATTAAGTGTGTGAGCTTGTGTGCTTGTGTCCTGCAATGAGATTAGTTGGCATACTGTAGACTATGTACTGTACCCTTTGTACCCCAGATTCCCTGGGATAGGCATCAGGCCTCTGTAACCTTACACAGGATAAGTGATATGAAAAATAGATGGATGGATGTAGAGTACATTTACTTAAGGAAATGGGAACACATGCAGTACTGTAAAAGTTCCCAAAGAAAGATTGATTTTTTGTGTAACATCCACAGCAGCGACCTCGTTTCCCCTCTCGTCTGTTCCAACCACTCAGCATTCAGCATCATCAGTACACTAATCACTGTCCTGATCATCTGTCATCATCTGCACCTGTTTCTCACTGGTTCATGCCTTAAGTTAAATGTTTTTATTAATGCTTAAATGATTCATAGGTCTCTGAAACTGCTCAGGTACAGGGACTGGACTGAAAACGAGTCCTTCAAAAAAGTCCTTCAGGAAGCCTGGAGAATTATTCCTAAAGACTGCATTAAAATACAAGAAAGTCTGGAGTCTCTGGAAGCAAAGTATAAAGAAATGAGAGGTGGTGTTCAAGACTTGCATAGTATTGTATATACTGTATACTATATATGGCGTATATGGAATATATACCTGCATAAAATGATTTATCGTAGCAGGTGATTCAAGTAGTATTTTCTATTATAAGATTACAATCATTTAAATCTAAAATTATTTTGAAAATAATTTGGTTTTAAGTATTCATTTTTAGAAAAAATAACAAAGCATCCCAAAACAAGCTAATGCATACTAATCTTATGAAAAAAAAAAAAAAAATCTAAGAAAATTTGCCAACATTCAGTTTTTATTTTAATCGAAAATGTGCTATTTGTATTTTTAGTGTTGGGGATGTACAGGTCCGTATCACCACCGCCCACAGATTTAATGGCTTAAACACATGAGGGATGTTGCAGTACTAGCCTGGTGGTCACATGGTCCCTGGGAAAGTCTGTAGAAGAGCTGCCAACGTATTTTGATTGATTTGACCATAAGGCTAAACGAAGGGTGAAAAGTTAACATGATATTTATAGTCCCGTAGCGTTTCAACCGCTGGCAGTAATGGTTATAAATGCCCGGGTGTGAATGGGATTCCAGCTCTATTGAGTTTAGTCAGTCACTCATGACACATTTCACAGCGAAGTAAGCATTCCCCTCCAGCCTAGAACGCCAAGTGCCATGAAATTGCTCTAATCAATTTTAAGCAGACCCAACTTCACTTTCGGTAATATTTTCACCAAAGCTTTCATTTTTGATAATGTGAAAAATGAACTTATTCAGTTGAATAAAAAAACAAAACAAAAGAAAAACATGCAGTGATGTAACTTTTGTCATTTGTAAATGGACCTATTTCTAGCACTCTCACTTCACCCTGTAAATAAATTACCATTTAGCTTGCGTGTTTGTTCCCAGCGTTCAGCAGAACAGACCCTTAGCTGGAAACACCACGTCATCAAGTGACACCAAAGTTAGGTTTTGTTCTACTTGATATGTTCACTCACTCATCGTCTATACCGCTTTATCCTGCGTACAGGGTTGCGGGGGACTTAGGGCACAAGGTGGGGTACATCCTGGACAGGGTGCCAATCCTTCGCAGGGCACACGCATACTACAGACAATTTACAGAATGCCAACTAGACTAATCTGCATGTCTTTGGAAGGAAACCCACCAAGCTCAGGGAGAACACACTAACTCCATGCACACAGACCCGACACGGGAATCGGACCCTCGACCGTGGAGGTATAAGGTGACAATGCTAACCACTAAGCCACTGTGCCACCTCTACTTGAGACTGTGTATGATATTTGTTCAAAAAAAAATAGCGAGGATATAAATAGCTTCTCAATACACCAGCCTTGCCTTTAAGGTAAGTAACATTTCAGAGAACTCCATTAAAAACCAGTGTGTGAGCGATGGAGCTGTCCCCTGTGCTGATTTCCTGCTTCTAGTCCCTCTAGTCCCTTGTTCATTTGCACCTGGTCAGAGGGAGAGCAAGTTGTGCACGTGTTCATACTGATAGACAGCTGGACTGTTGTTTTGAGCTGGTCTTGTATAAGATGTCAAAGACAAAGTTCTTCTGTAATTATCATTAGGCCAATGTCACATTAGATTTAATTGCACAAGACTTGGAATGAGATTTCCAGCACAGTTGTGTAATTAAGAATTTAATTATAAAGCCTGGAGATAAGTAAGCGCTGTTTTATAGCAGGATCTGGGAAGCGAACGTAGGTCTTTACTCGATGTATTAGGATGCTGCAATGAAAACACACACTCATTTGAGTCAATTCATTTCATTGATTCATGAATGTGTGAAAAAGACTCACGTAGACTTTTTGCACCAGAACAGTTTTATTGCTGAAGTGTCATTAACCACATGATGCAGTGATAGTCCTAATTACAGTCATATATTATGCACCTCCTTCCCTTTTCAGCGCGTTCTCTTATTGCCGCTTACCTGAGAATCAATCAGTGCCCCCTGCAATTTGTCAAGTTGTCTGAAAGACGCCTGTGAATCCAGTCTCGCTCGAAGACAGATCATTATAAAACACTATAGGGTCTGTAGCTCCAGTGCTCTTATTCCAATTCCTCTCCAGGTCCAGGTTTCACATGAGCTAACGCTTTATCACTGGAGTGTGGCAGCGGATCTGAAAAAGCCTACATTGTCGAGACCTCAGCGGAAGCTTATTTTTTTCCCCCAGCACCTGTCACATGGTTTGCCAGATGTTGAATTCAAGCGTGAAATCATTTCAGGCCTGACACTGACCCTGCCAGTGATGGACCTCGTCGACTCGTTAAGTGTCTTTCCACTCTGATGGTATGCAGAGAGGATAGAGCGGTTGTCTCAGCAGATGTCGGACAGCGTTCACTTTCCTCTCGGTGCACCGTGTGACCCCCTGCTGGGGATGTGCGCTCTGAATGCTGAGTGTTTCGACATGTGTACCAACATCGACTTCAGGTTAAGGCCGAGATTAATAAGATTTCATCAAGGGAAATGTCGCGTTAATTGAACAAGGCTACAGGCAAATAAAGTCATGTGTAAAAGTTAGTGCTCGCCCTTTTTTTTTTGGCTTTTTTTTGTTAAATAAACAAGGGGCAAGGGCAGGGGTAGCTCAGTGGTTAAAGTTTTGGACTAGGGATTGTAAGGTTCAAATCAAGTTGCCACTGTTGGACCCTTGAGCAAGACCCTTACCGTTCAACTGCTCAGATGTATAAAGAGATAAAAATGTAAGTCGCTCTGGATAAGTGTTTCTGCCAAATGCCATAAATGAATACAATAAATAATGACACATTGAAAAAATGTTATATGTTGTTCATCTGAGGTTGTACAGTATTTGCCTAATACCGAAACCCGCTACGATCAGATGATTTTATTATGTTTTCACACAAAAACACATAGAATTAAAAGAGGGGCCACTTACTTTTACACATGATTGTATACTGTATGCTGTATGTGTTGATGGTAAAGGGGTCTTGTCACTCCAGCAACTACACTGAAAAAAGTGAAACTGCTGTGTTATTGATACAAAGTATGTTTCTACATTGATCTGATGGAAATTTTTGATTTCCTATACGAAACTGATATTTTTATGTTGCTTTAAAGCAAACATCGCAGCCCCTGTTTAAACTTAAATGTAATCCGTTCGCTCAAAGGACATTTCTGCTTCAAACCAAAGGGTTGCAATGTTACGTGACCTCATGACGTAGTATTATCGCGGACTGAATCACGATCTGCTGGCGGCCATAGTTTCTCAAAGAAAACAACAGGCAAGAAAGCAAACTCATGTCATTTCTATGTTAAATGTATCTCTTCCATGAGCAAATTTATGATTTATGTCAGGAACAACTACTTTGTAGATTGAGTT
>JAQMYL010000023.1:36716072-36740286 GCA_030014365.1 Clarias pachynema | reverse complement strand
CCTGACCCTGCGCTCTGACCCCAGTTTCCTAATTGGGATATGCGAAAAATTGAGCAATTTCCCTCTGGGATTAATAATTATAATTATTATTATTATTATAATTATGTGTGTGTGTGTGTGTGTGTGCCAATTAACCAGTTAGCTCACCTTATTTTAAACTTTCTATACTAACAGTCAAATGGCAGATTTTCAACACGAGGCTGTAGTATTAGGGTGAAAATTCCTTTTTTTAAACAAGGATGGACAAATATGAAATGAAAACAGACATTTTTCAGGTTCTCTGCTCATTAAGTGAAACAGGATTGTGACACTGGCTCAGCCCCTCGCTGTATAGCAGTCAGAGCTCGCAATACTGCAACTGCTGTAGGACACCAATTTGGCCCTGACCAGGAAAATGTAGCGGCGAGACAGCCGAAGTGCATGAAACCTGAATGCTAATTGAGAGATACGGTTCCAGGTTGATATTTGCAGCAACTACTGTATTCACATAGATGTGAAAATACCCTTGAAGGAAAAGATGAGAATGTTGAAATGTTGTAAGGATTTTTAAAAAAAAGGAAGATTAATTACATTTTAATACTTTACTTGGTTAAGCTTGGGAATTTGGGCATGCCTGGTCTATGCATCAGTGTGTTTGACTACAGTTTAAACCCGGTATATTTCTGCATTTTGAGTGAAGCACACAAAGGTTAGCCTATTCATGGGAGGTTTTCACAAACGAAGCTGAGCCATAAATAAACTCCAAGAAGAGCTATAACTGGATGATTCCTCAAGGGCTCGATTCTACTGCTGTCTCGCATGTTGGCTACATTCTGCTTTTACTTTTTTCCTCATTAACACATTTCACAGATATACGGGGGTTATGGTGTGAAGATCCACCACTTTGCCCCTATCAGCTTTGGCACTATACATTGTGTGTGTGAGTGTGTGTAACTGTGGGTTTTAATATCTTGAGCTTGGCAGGGATCTTTCGCAGACATTTGGCTGGTCCCGTCCGTATATTTTGTCTCAAAAACTGGAGCATTTATTTTATTTCTGAGCCTAAATATAGGGTTCAATTTAAGTTTTCGTCACTGCATTAATTAGCTGCATAAATAATTAAATCAATAGATGGTCCTCAAAATCAGAGACGGCACATCCAAAGAGCCGTTTGTCAAATATTTATAAAGTTCTGCTTCATTTTAAACTCAATTCAACAGATCTAAGCTTATAAGCTGATGATTCATAGATCCATATCCAGGAGTTATTATTGCACCTCTTGGTACACAAATTAGAGCTGCAACTGCTGCCAACGGAGTGGGGTGGGAATGATACTGCCCCATGTTTCCCCATAACAAGACAGTTAATTATAGAATTGCCACGTTACCTTTTTAAAAAAAAAACATTTTCTCAATTCGATCTAATTTGAGGCTGTTTCCTCACTAGGCATGATCCCCCCCAGCCCCACCCCCCCTCCCCATTGGTCAGTTTTCACAGAGTACACTTGCTTATGTACTGTACATACTCTGATACAGTAGGTGGCAGTATGTAATGTACCTCGCTGGTTTCTGATTCACCAAAAACATTAAGAAGAAAAAATATGAGTAGGAGAGGAAAGTCAGCTTTTGCGCTATGGCTAATGCTAATATTATTGATGTTTTGGAGAAAATGTCAAGAATGCCCATAGTCCCTGAAGTTTATAACTGAGAATCTGCTTAACTGCCCCCAAAAAAACCCTAAATAAAACTTTCTTCCGAAGTTAACTAGGAATTCTTTACAACGTTAAAAAACGTCCCGATACAGTATTTCATGCTCCGAATTAACTCACCTGCCTTGTTGGGTGGATCAGAAGGTCCTAGATTCAAACCTCAGCATCTCAAAGCTGCCACTGTTGGGTCCTTATGCTCAGATGTGTAAAGAGGTGAATGTCAGTTGCTCTGGATAAAGATATCTGCTAAGTGTTGAGTTAGACTACTTAAGATGGCAAAAATGACATGTCTTTTGTAATACTAGAGATTTTGCTCATATCTACTCATTATAATCTAGTGTAAAATATGAAAGGCTTCATTCAAGCTGTTTGCATAAAAGCAACCTTTTTTTTCTGACTACGCCAGAGTTCTTAAAAACTTCAAGTCTACTGTACAGTATTTCTACACATTCTAAATTCTTCAAACATTAACCTTATTGTATTAACCAAATGTAGTGTTATTTTTAATTGAAATTAACACATTTGCGTTGAATGACCCAATGAGCATTATTCCGAATAGCATTATTTAATATTGCTTTTAATATTTTAACATGCATCATCAAGTTAATACACTTCAGAAATCATAGACTAGCAAAGCCTTAGGCTCTTCAGAATCGCAGCATTACTCATCACCCTGTCAACACCTACACTGAAACGTGGTGGTGGTAGCATACTGTTTTGTTGATATTTTTCATCAGCAATGACAGAAATTTAGGGCAATCCTAGAACTAAACTTGTTTCAGACTTGAGACTAAGGATTGAGCTTTATCTTCACATTGCCTAAAACCACCTACAAAGCTACACTGGAGTGGTTAATCTGTCTGAATATTTATGGTTATACTTACCAATGTTCCATCCAGCTTGAGCAGTTTTGCCATATTCTGTGCAATATCCAGATGTGCACAGCTGATAAAGACATATGCTAGAAATCTTGCAGCTGTAAATGCAACCAAGGAATGTCTGTTTGCTTTGTTTAATAATTGAGATGTTGTATAAAGAAAATGATTAAAAAAATAAATAAATAAAAACTCTAAATCCCATCCATATTTGAGAAACATGAGGAAGTGTGGAAAATTTAAGGGGGTTGAATAGTTACAGTATCCAAGGAAGATCATGACATTAAAGTGGAGCAAAACAAGAGGTGCAGTGTTAATACAGATGAGAAGGCAAGTTGGCTGACTTAAACAGCACTAAAACGACCTTGTAAAGGATCGCTAATCCACCTGCTTCTAATACCATGAAGGCGTTTTGGAGACTGGACATGGAGGCACTACCAAGGTTGTGTACCAGGTCTATCACAACCAAAGTGATCATCTACAAGGTAATATTTCAGGTGTTACATGAGTATGAACCTACAGAAAACTGACTGTGCAATGTAGTTTACAGACAGAGACAAAACATGCACTGGTGCAAATCTGCAGCTGTATAAATTGTTGCTTTGGATGACAATATGGAGCATGCAGCATGTTATGTAGCCTCACTCCACCTGCACTTGATGTTATTATTACTGGCACGGCCTCTTTTTCTACTGTACCTCAAATCAGACCTGCGGTGCCAGATGAATGGGTCACTGTAGTACCGCAGTAGGGCTGCACGACTCTGCATGACTCAAAATGTGAATCATGATTTTTTTCATGGAAATTGAGATCATGATTCTCTCTCTTTTTTTTTTTTTTTTTTTTTTTACCACCAAAAACATTATTGCAAGTAAAACAAAACAAAAAACAAAAAAAAACAACATCTATTCATGGCGTATTTACTCACTCACTTGCTCACTCATCATCTGTACCACTTTATCCTGTATTCAGGGTCGTGGGGGGCATGGAACCTTTCCCAGAAGACTTAGGGCATGAGGTACACACTGGACAGGGTGCCACACTCACTCACACACTACAGGCAATTTGAGGACACCAATTAGCCTAATCTGCATGTCTTTGGGAGGAAACCGATCGAGAACAGGGAGAACATGCAAACTCCATACACACAGAGATGGGAATCAAACTTGGCCGGGAATTGAACCCAGACCCTGGAGGTGCAAGGCGACAGTGCTAATCACTACACCACCATGCCGCCAAGTAATAGTGTCTTTCGTTACACTGTGTGAGTGTGACTGATATACAGTAGGATATGGGGATAAGTGAACACCTGAATGCAGGGAAATATATGCACCAGCATTCAGAAATAAGATTAAACAATTCGAAATTTTGGCAAAAATACCATCTTTGCTTAGAGTGAGGTGATGCTCCATCTGTGCACCATTTCTATACAGGATAGTAGAAACTATTCCTTTTCATCTAACACAACTTCTTCTGCTGTCCATTACTACAGACAGGTAATTCGACTAAATTGTCTGCACTATGGACCTGCGTTCACACTACAGCACCCCTACCAAAGGCAATCTGAGCATTATGATTTATACACATTTCCATAATTTTCTTTTGATTTTGTGAAGCTGCTTTGAGACAATGACTGTTGTTCAACAATTTAATTGACCTGAATAATTGCCATTGAGGTACATTAATAAACCATCATCTTATCTGTTGGTGAATGTAGTAAGGCTCAAGAATAACAGTGCCTTGCAAAAGTATTCACACCCCTTGAAGGTTTCCACATTTTGTCATGTTACAACCACAAACGTAAATGTATTTTATTGGGATTTTATGTGATAGACCAACACAAAGGGGCACATAAAAGTGAAGTGGAAGGAAAATAATAAATGGTTTAAAAAAAAAAGAAAGCAAGAAGGAAAGAAAGAACGCCATAAGAGGTACTATTTGCACGTCCACGTGTCTTGTCGTAAACTGCAAATGGAACTTCTTATGGCTTTCTTTCTACAATAACTCTCTTCTTGCCACTCTTCCATAAAGGCCAGATTTGTGGAGTGCATGACTAATAGTTGTCCTGTGTACAGATTCTCCCACCTGAGTTATGGATCTCTGCAGTTCCTCCAGAGTTACCATGGGCCTCTTGGCTGCTTCTCTGATTAATGCTCTCCTCGCCCGGCCTGTCAGTTTAGGTGGACGTCCATGTCTTGGTAGGTTTGCAGTTGTGCCATACTCCATACTGTATTTCCATTTTCGGGTGATGGATTGAACAGTGCTCTGTGAGATTGGGAGCTTGGGATATTTTTTAGACCCTAACCCTGCTTTCAACTTCCTCACGACTTTATCCCTGAACTGTCTGGTGTGTTCCTTGGGCTTCATGATGCTGTTTGTTCACTAATGTTCTTTAAATAAAAACACTGAGGGCTTCGTAGAACATCTGTATTTATCCTGAGATTAAATTACACACAGGTGGACTCTAATGAGGTGACCGAATTACTGTAGGTACCAAAGGCCATCAGAGTAAAGGGGGCTGAATACAAATGCACCCCACACTTCTCAGATTTTTATTTTTTTTTTAAATTGAAAACCATTTATCATTTTCCTTGTATGTGCCACTTTGTGTTTGTCTACCACATAAAATACATTTACGTTTTGACAAAATGTGGAAAACTTTAAGGGGTATAAAACTTTTGCAATAAGGGTCGTTTGAACTGATATGGTGTCTATGTGGTATTACGGAGAGGATGTGGTGAAGACGTCTGCTTTTGGTAGCTGCCAAAGAAACGTGATTTGATGTTCCAGCTCTCAAGGAAACCACTGATCCTGCTGGATGCCAGTCGTTCACTCGACGGTAAAACTATGTTTAGATAAGAAACCTTGTATTGTCATGTAATGATGAAGAATGTAGACCAAAGCTTGTTCCTGGGATGAAATCTGTGGCTCAGAGTCATAAAAATATCACATCTGCTCTAAATATTAACTCGTCAACAAAGCTGCAGTAGATGGATATCATTGTGAATCTCCTCTTATACGTTTCCTGTGCAGTAGACGGAGAAGTGAAAACATCATTTTGTCCGTCATTGTGTTTGATGTAGCCTAATAAGGAGGAGGTTCAAGTTGCTCCTGAGAAGCTCAAAGTTCATGACATTTATAACGCCGCCTGTTTGTTTTTCGGTATTTACTTTAAAGGTTAAACTGGCCTGTAGGAGTAATTATATTGTTGCCTCCCCCATGATCATATCAGATTGATGGAAGATCTTTATGGGGGACTCGGCGGCGCTTTAGAGATCCGATCTGCTCAAACTGCACGGCTGCTAATTAATATCAGTGTCTAATTCAATTATTTAAGCATTAAGACAGCTCAAACTTTCAGGATTTTGGCAATGTATCGCTACAGTTTCAAAATCATGGGGCTGACTTTTTTTTTTTTTTTGGTATGGCATCGACACATAGTGGTGCTATGTAAAGGCACAGAAAAGCTGAATATTCTATCCTCATCCTTTAGGTCACTTTTATTATGTTAATACATATACACTGATCAGCCATAACATTATGACCACCCGTCTAATATTGACACCAAAACAGTAACGATCTGTGTGTTTTGATACCTTTCTATCGAAATCAGCATCAACCTTTTCTTTAAATCTAACCTTTTCTTTAAATTGAGCTACAGTAGCTCTTTCATCAGATCGGACCACCCGGGCCAGCATTCACTCCCCATGTGCATCAGTGAGCCTTGGCCACCCATGACCCTGTCGCCAGTTCACCGGTTTTCCTTCCTTGGGTCACCTTTTGGTATGTCCTGACCACTGCAGATCAGGAACATCCCACAAGAGGTTCAGTGTCTAGCCATCACAACATGGCCCTTGTCAAAGTCACTCAAATCCTTAAGCTTGCCATGTTTACTTGCAGTCTAATATTTCACATCCTCTTCCAGCCACTATTGTAATGAGATGTAGAGAAAATGTAGCTACTGTGAAAAGGGCCAGATTGTGATGGCTAGCCAACTGGGTCAGAGCAACTCCAAAACCGCAGCTCTTGTGGGATGTGCCTGGTCTGGCGTGGTCAGGACATACCAAAAGTGATCAAAGCAAGGAAAACCAGTGAGCTGGTGACAGGGTCATGGATGGCCAACGCTCACTGATGCACATAGGGAGTGAAGGCTGACCTGTGTAGTCGATCCAATAGAAGCACTAGTGTGGATCAAAGTGAGGAGATCATACTGTTATGGCAGCAATACTCAATATTAGGCAGGTGGTCATGATGTTAAGGCTGATCAGTGTATATGTGTATGAGATCTCCTTCACTCGCTCTCCTTCTCTCTAGACATTAAATCTGAATCAGATTTTTTTAAAGTGATGAAGTGATCCATTAGAGGAATAGTTTATGCGGGACCAGTCTTCTGTACAAAACCTGGCATAGATTGAGACTAAATCGGATAGTCCACTGGGAATCACTCACTAGCTTAAAAAAAAAAAAAAAAAACAGCCCTTAAAATGTTGCCAGTTATTTCGCAAGGGTGTGACAGGGGTTTTCAATCTCCTTTGAAGATCACATCTGCTATCGGATGCAAAACATCTGCTGATGGCATGCAGTTTTAAGGTATCTGCTGCGAGGAAAAAAAAAAAAAAGGCATTAAAAGAAAGACACGAGTAAGTGTAACTTGATCAATTTGTTTATCAAACTGAGTACACGCTGTGCTCTTTCCCTGGGTCAAGATCATAAAAAGCTTTAAACAACAAAATAAGAAGAAACATTTAAGCCAAGTTTTTTTTAAGGATGTGTTTAATTTTTTCGCCATGTTCGATTTTAATAACACGCTGCAGTCGTATGCTGGATGGGTTTCAGTTTCATAACAAGATGACACACTTTTTGTATTTTAAACAGTAACAGGAGGACAGTGAACAGACACAGTGCTGTGCATGACAAGTACTTTGAAACCAAATGACAGCTTCTCAGTTATTCCCTTGATTTAATGAGCAAGTGTCAATCCTAAATGCAGGAAAGGATTTCGCGTGGATGCCACAGTGTCCTGAGCTACAGTAGGAATAGCTATGGATTTCGCCTGTGTAGAATCTTTCAGCTTCAGCTTATAAGCTAATTTAATATTTTAAGAGCATTTGGTCTTCATTTGTTTAAGGTGTCCTTTGAGGTTTTCTGTGTTCACTCCCTTCTTCAGTCGAGCGCCTGATCTGACTGACAGATTTGATGCCATGACTCATTCATCATTTAAGAAAGCGTGCTGCTTCAGTCCCATCTGAAATCATGTCCTACCGTTTCATAAAATTTCACATTGAAAGGCCTATAAAAGTCACGCAACTGCTCAATGACCTCCTGGTCGATTTGGACATGTGTTCTGCCCTTGGATTTGCCAAGGCATCGAGGAGTGCTGCTGCTCTCGGGCTTCTTCAAACAGGGGAAGCCTTTCGTTCGGTTGAAATAGAAGTGCTTGTCTGTGATGATGCGCTTAAGTCCCAGGAAATCCTGCACGCGCCCGAGCTCGCCGGCCGGGTCCGTGATGAGCCGTTCGCCGCTCACGAAGTGGATCTGCGAGATCCGGAAGTATTGCAGCCAGTTCTCGAGGTGCAGGATGTACATGCCTATGCGGATGGCATTCCACGAAGTGTCCACCAAACCCTGGCTCCTGTTCTTGAAGGCGAGCTCCTCAAAGCTGGGAATGTCTGGCTTTTTGGACAGCGTCTGTGTGTAGTCGGAGATGGCTCGTGTCACTGGGTTTCGCACCACCACGATGAGTTTGGTCTCTTGGGACATACTGGCGATGCGGCGCGGAGCCTCGCGCGTTACAAAGTAGCTGGGAGTTTTCTCCATGGTGATTTGGCTGTCCAGCGTCCGCGGCATTAGGCCTCTACAGAGGAACAGAAAAGAAATTTCGTTCAGTGGTGAAAAACCGGAGTGGTAACATAACGTGGTAAATTATTTGGGACACATGTAGGATATGTACTGTAGCAAAAAAAAAAAATTAATAAAGATAGCTTTTTTTTTTTAAAATGCTCCTGATTCGATTTATATTGTGATTCTGTTATTAGTACAATTTTATAAATATTCAGTATACATTTTTTAATAAACAAAATTAATTCAATTATTGTATATAATTTTTATTTTTATTATTTTCATTTATTTGACAAACAAACATAACATGGTAATTGGTGCTACAATTTGCCTCACCTACAGTAGACGTACTGTAGTGTCCATTTTTTCATTCTTTTAATGATCTTAACTGTCATTTCGGATGAAACTTGGCCAATTTAGATTTCACATGAAAAAGACATGAATCTGAAAAAGGGTATTATTCTAAAATGTAGAATTCTTAAGATAATGCAACATGAAATTGACATGGTTACGGACACTACAGACTGTTTTTAGGTAAAATCTTAAATTTTGCTCATAATGCTTTAATTTAAGCAAAAATCTTTTTTAACTTCTAAAAGCTTACACAATTTTACAATTTTAGTGTCAATACTACAGTATAATTGCACATGAAGAATTATGAAAAATGTACATTTTAAATTATTATTGTTTAAAGCGAGATAGTATAATCTTGAAAAAATTATAAAATATAAACTATATTACATAATCTCTCCAAAATGGAAATTTTTATAGAAGCAAGTTTGGTCACTTTCATGCTGCATAAACTTCAGAAGTAGCTTCCTTGTTGGAGCCGCATTACCCGATAAAGATAAACCCATAAAGCACCCGGGACGTCTGAAACCACAGACGCTGTGCTGCATAAATAAATATATATTAAATAAATATAACTATAAAACATATATAAGTTAAATAATAATAATAATAATAATAATAATAATAATAATCATAATAATAACAATCATAATAATAATAATAATTAAAAAATCCTGAACACAATATTTAAAATCCGTGTGAAGATACTGCAACATTTTTTTCCTCCCCAATCTCTACTCTTTACAACATATTCTACAACTTGCAGTGAAATACAACCAAATTGCTTCACACGCTGTGCGTCTCTCGAAAATGAAAGTAATGAAGCAACATTTACAAGCAGCATGTTGTACGAAGCCTGTGCACCGTACACAATAAGTAATTATACCGGCCAGGATTCCTGATGAAGAGATAAAATTAACACGACCAGCGAATGTACAAGTACAAGCCTCCTTATAGAAAAAAAGAATTCAGTTACACTCTCAAAATCAGTGCACATACTCAAACACACACACACACACACAGAAGCTTTTAATACTTTCAGCCAATATTTCCAGTCCCTTATCTCCCCAGTGTGTTTGATGCTGAAGGGCATGGGGAAATTATCAAATCTCAGCCACATCCTGCACTCTGAGTCATAAATCACCATCACCTGCATTACAGATGCACAATACCGAGAGAGGCTTTGGGAAATCTAGGACACTTGAAATAGGTCATTATTATCACAAAGTTTTCTAGTAGAGAACCATCAAATCCTCCAACTTCAAAGTTGTAGAAACGTGAACCAGTGAACTAAAGAAAAGGGATCAGTTTGTTAAATCTAGTGTGATGATCAGTACTGTGCCATACCGGTCGTTAGTACTGGGATTAATCTGAAATGAAATTTAAAAAAATATATATAAAAAACTGAAAAAGAAAATTCCATATTGTTAGATTGATCACAATCTATGGAGGAGATAAACCAGGTTGGGATATTTTATATTAATATAATACTGAAAGACTAGAACACAATACTTTAACTGCACTCCATGTCTTGGATGTCTTGTTAAAAATGAAAAAGAAAAGAAAAAAATCAGGGAAGAATAAAATACTCAAACAAAGGTGTAGCAGAGGCTTCCCAGAGGCTTTGTGGACTTCGTTTGTGCAAACCCGTGAAGCCGTGGGACGTCCCATTTCTCATTTGCGGATCCAAGAGAATTCTCACATGCACCCTTCGGAGACGGCTGAATCAAAAGCATCGACTCGGTGGCGGTCTCTTACCCAAAACCCCTTGCGACTGTTAGTGAGCACCGATCACAGACAAAAAGGAAATGAGAGCTGCGAGGGATATGAAATGAGAAAACACGATCTTCAAATCAAGAGTGTGACTGTGTGTTGGGTTATTAATCTACTTGTCATTAAACAGCATTATTGAGCTATAAATATAATTAATTAAAATTGGATATGTACGAACCCAATCTAGATAATTAGCTACTAAATGTGCAGGGTCGACCGACACGTCACGTCACACAGCATTACAGGGTTTCTTTGGATTATGGTACATCTTTTTAATAACGACTTTTTTTGGCAACAAACGTTGATTTCGGGAAAGAAAATAAACCTTTACTGGTCATAGCAATGCAGGAAGTTATTTCAGATTACTTTCAATGTGTCCGCATTATGAATGCTCTCGTCAATAACCTGGACTTAATAGGAATTTAATACTTTTTTTTAAAGAATATAATTGTGTTATTCTCATACATCGTTTTGACCACTTTCGCTATAAACAATATCTCGGTTCTCCTAGAGCATTACTATGGATGGTCTCAGATCAGATTTTGCACACTCGCTTGATACAAATAAATTGATATATTTAAAAAAAAAAAAACTTGGCATGATAAAACTCCAGTTAGTTTGTTAAATATGTTAAAAGCATGAAGAATTGTCTTAGTTTGCATCTTGTAATTTAATGTGACTTAATCTCCCACAAATTTGCAGTACATTTACAAATTTCCAGCATGCCTGAAATTTATTTTGATGGCTGTGATTTCTTACAGAAATGACCTTGGCAAGGTCAAGAGTGTGGGAAAGACACACAACGTTTCAAGTTGAACCTGTTTATTAATAAAGTAAAAGGAACCAATGCAAAAATCCAAACCTGTTAACCTGTTATGACAAATATCAGTAGCTATTCTATTATGACACCATATGCTATGGAATATAAGCTGTAAGTTCTTTCACTGCAAGTCTTTCTGGATTTCTGGTAGGTTGACTGGCTACACAGACTCTTGGTGTGAATGAGGGTGTAAGTGTGTGAGTTCTCCATGAGTGAAGATAAATGATTGAATGAATGAATGAATGAATGAATGAATGAATGAACTTAGGAGGAACCTTTTCATCGTTTTGTCATCCTGGGCGATGGATACCTAAAAACATCTCCATGTGAAAACATGTGAAACCATTAACACAGAAATTACACAGAAATTCAGACAAGCGGTTTATAAACCGCTTGTCTGAATCTTTTAATGTTATAGAATTACTTTCTTCTTCACGGTAAACTGCTGAGTCGGTTATTCTTAGCTGGGATTCCTGCTAATTTGCAGCTTCCTGCTAACCTGCAACTGGTTCTTTGTGTCAGTAGAGGAATGCGTCGTCATTAGCTCACTTGCAGAGTAGCGTATTACTTTTTTTTTCTGTTTCTTTGTTGGTCATTGCTGTTCCTACAAAAATTTAAAAAAGATCAGATTTTTGCAATACAATTAAGGCAAGTGATGCTCCTTTATTAGTTTAAACTAACATTTAGGTACAGCAACAACTTCATGAAAATCATCAGAATACAACAAGATTTGCACCAATCTGTCACTGGTGTGAGTCTCAGAAACATTTTATCTCCGATTCGTTCTTCTAGCTAATCAAGGCTCCATCAGCATCCTGTGCTCTCCATCACCGTCACCGAGCAGGATCTCATATCCGCAGCTATGAACTTCACAAGCAATTAGCAAAGTAAGTCTGCCTGAGATTGCTCAGCATGTGTATTTTCTATTTCCTTTATAAGAGCTGTTTGTGGTATAATCCATCCACCCATCCATATACAGTAGAAAGCTCTGTAGTCTAACTAGGGACAATGGAGCCCAATGGTGATGTAGTAACATTGATGCTCACTCACTCACTCATCGTCTATACCGCTTTATCCTCTATACAGGGTCGTGGGGGGTCTGGAGCCTATCCCATAAGACTTAGAGCACAAGGCAGGGTACACCTTGGACAGGGTGCCAGGGTGCAACACGATAGCGCTAACCACTACATCAACGTGCTGCCTCGTGGTATAACGCTGCTTTTAAATCCTATCACATTTACAAGCAAGGTTAGTGCACTTGAACATCACAGTGATGCCTTGATTACAATTTAGAAGCTCATATTTTTCATACTCTTCCTCATGGGTGGGGCGCTGGGGTGCGGTGGAGCTTGTCGATAACAAGAAGTCATCAGGTGGCCGCCAAAATCAGTGTGACATCCACTGTACAGCTGAGAGTAGAAATTAAGTGGTAATTTAGCATTTTAGCCAGCATTTTATCATTTCCCATTACCTACTTCCTGCTGACGGGAGCTATTGCTGTTTTCATGAGCTAAAATATTAACACGCCAGCAACTCGCCAAACAGCCATGCTGCAGACTCTCCTGATTCAAGATAACAATAGAAAAAAATAGGAAGAAAGCTTTCTTTTTGTCTTTCAGGAGAAGCCATGTGGACTTGATTAAGTTGAAATCTTTGTTGCACATTATGTCATATTAGAGGAATGTAGTGACTAATAGCTCACTTTATTATGCGCTCTGTTTAATGTATTACTCAATACAGACGTATCGAACCGAGAGCTTCGTACTGTATTGACCGAACCTGGAAGGAAGAAAAAGACAAAGGTACGGTATAATATCGGTGCCAGGGGTCACATATTATTCACACCATTTTGTCACATTTTAACTGCCATTTCATCTTCTTGACTCTTTTTTAAAATTTTTTTTTTAGAGAGAGTCTGTCTTTGATGGCTGAAAATAACTGCCTGGGAGCCGTGCCAAGACGGCAAGATGGCCACCGAGTAGACGAGATTTTACTAGGAGGTACAAGTGTTGTTAGAAATGTTCTCCCACAAGTAGCTTGTAATAGCATTTTTTTTTTTTTTTAAACCAGAGAGATCTTCTGAAGCCGGCAGCAGCTCTAACATCTCTGAATTGCGATGTACTGTATATATTTAGAAGAATCCAGTTTTCACACACAACATGAATCAGTTCAGGCTGCGCTTAATGTTTAAATAATTACCTAAGCCTAATATAGTAGTCGTTTATATAATGTCCTTCCGTTTTAGTGCTCTGAAGCGTCTTTACATGTGAAAATGTCAAGATGTTAAGATATCTTTACTGCTGTAGGTCAGTGTATGCTAAAGCATCTTTTTATTATTAGATAAGAACTCAATAATAGAGATTAATATTATATTGGCCGTATACTTTCATGGCAATAAAAGTGCAGGTTCGAGAATAAGTTCAAGTCTCTATCAGTTGTGTCAGTTTTTAATAGGCTTTCCTGGGATGGGAATGACTATAAGTTACCTCCACGCTCCACAGAAATATCGATCTGTTTATCTTGATTTATGAACAGTGTTCTGCTGGCCAGGTTGTCTCAGTTAGCCTTACCAGTTCAAGGCCAGAGGCAACGATTAATCTTCTACAAAATGGAGCAGTGGATCTTCTCCAAACAGCTTAACGGCATGTTTAAATACATGCCACTAATCATAACTTTATGTTGATGGAATCTAAATAAAGTAGCATAATCATTCAGGTCTCTCTTGCTATGTCTACACCATAATTGTATCTCTGAATTATAGTTTTATTGCTCTACTGCAGCCCATAATTCATCTGGGTTATGTTGCGTTATGTGTTAAATCTCAATCAGCACGTCAACCTTACCTTGGTAAGTACTATATATATGTCTTAATTATGCATTGGTGGTGGTGGGGGAGGGGTAGTTAACCCATTAATATCCTTAATAACAAAAAAGCAATGAACATACCTTTTTTATTTCCATGAGGCACTCACTAGCTCACTCATCGTCTATACCACTGTATCATGTATTCAGGGTCGCGGGGGGCCTGGAGCCTTTCCCAGGAGACTTAGGGCACAAGTTAGGGTAAACCCTGGACAGGGTGCCAATCCATCGCAGGGCACACACACACACACACACACACACATACACACACATTACAGGAAATTTGGGAACCCCAATCAGCCTAATCTGCATGTCTTTGGACTGTGGGAGGAAACTGGAGGAAACCCACCAAGCACGGGGAGAACAAACTCAACGCACACAGAGACGGGAATCAAACCTGTCCGGGAATTGAACCCTTAACAAACCTTAATATATAGTATGCCCTATACAGTATATAGGGTTGAAATGTTTCATGGTAAAAGTATCATTACATTTACAAATACAGCGATACCTCAGCATACAACTACAGTATAATCCATTCCAGAATCGAGTTCTTAAGGCGAAATTTTGTATTGTGAAATGCATTTTTCCACAAGAAATAATGTAAATGCAGATAATCTGTTTCAGCCACCCAAAAATATGACCAATATTACCAATTTCCAACATTATAATCATTAGTTTTACATACAAAAACAATGAAAACATTTAGAAAAGATATGTAAATGAAGTAAAATATGAAATAAATAGACATTAAACCTCACTTAACCTTAATTTATGATTCCTCTTGGCACCGGCTGCTTTAAAAATCAAACTGAAAGCCGCTTCTTTTTCTTTTTGCTAACATTCTTGAGACCTTCCTATACATGGTGCTGTGGTTTTTTCAATAAACCTTGAAAAAAAAAAAAAGATGCAAGCAAATTTTGAACAATTTTTTTTTGGACATTATAATATTTAATTATATTATATTTGTACTTTGTTTCTTGCCATAATTCAATGAAAAGGCATAGTGTACAGTAAAAGCATAGCAACATCTTTTGCATCTTACTTTGCATAGCATACCTCAACCAAGTGGTAGAGATGACCTAATCAGGTTAAGTTTAACACATTTTGCAATAAGATATAGTGACTCAAGTGGTGCTCTACCAAAAACTTCAGCAGGACATTAAAGTGACGAGCTAAAGAGAGAAGTTGTGGTCACTGAGGGATTTAATTTTCTGCTTGTGCAAGTTTTTCTGCCTGCGCACCTCGCCCCCCCCATCTTAAAATAAAGGATCCATTAGTGAATAGAAATTAAACACCAGCTCATGTAAATTTGTAGCAGCAGCAGAATATTGATTGAGTGATATTGAAAAACAATAAGGTAAAAATCTTGTACTTGTGTGTAACTGGAGGTCAAAAACACTTTACAATACGGCTCCATAATTAAAGCTTAAGTACGTAATAACTTAGCAGTAAGTAACGAAGTGTTGTCACAGTGCCTTCTGGGTAATTGCTAAACATTATAAAAAAAGCTATGCTCTTTGCTGACTAATGATTTGATAACTAATATTGCAATACTATGCTGACAAAATGTTAATAACTTGCGGTAATTAACATAAGCCGGCATGCTTGGTTTATCAGAAATGTGAAATTTGTAATGACTTCTTATCCAGTTTTGTATACTAGACACTAGTGAATTAATTGTGAAATGAGGGCATTTATTTATTATGTTCCTTATGAGTAAAAAAAAAGGATAATAATAAGAAATATTAGTTAATAATGCGCTTAGTGTTTAATTACAAAGTAAGGGCAGTGTACATGAAGATACAGATACATGTACATAAAGCAATAATTAAAATGAGTTTTTTGCATGTGTGTGTGTGTGTGTGTAACTGTGAGTCAAGGGGGGCGTGGCTTGGTCGGGTCCCTGCAGCTGCTCCTCCCCCTGGAAGTAAAACTCACAGACAATGTATCAAGCTTTAACTTATTATTATTATTATTATTATTATTATTATGATACTACTCTTAACCTACAGTGTATGAGAGGAACCCGTGAGGTGCAGTGGTCTCTGAACAGGCAGAGCCCCGGGGTTCTAGACACACGGTTGCCAGACAACAGCTCCGTATTCGCAATCAGTGTGAACGCACTGCACCTGGCATCGTGTTTATTTAAGGGCCCTGATACCTGCACACATCATTAGTCAGCTTCAGGAAGGCATCAGGGCCAAGACAAAAACAAACCGTGCAGCAAGATAAAAGACAAAGGCAAAAGACCCAGCCAACGTCTTCATGAGCAGCCGGCGAGAAAGAGAGAGAAAGAGCAGCACGCAGTACTATTGGCATGCAGGCTCGCTCTGAGTTAAAGTGTAAAGGCACAGATAAATCACACATAAATCCTCTGTAAGGGTGCACTCGCCCCGAGAGGATAGAAATCTTTATATTTAGATTCCAGAGCCCGTTTTTTTTAGGTTCCTAATTAATAACCCCACGATATCTCCAAACAGGAAGGTCTTCCCATGCGTGTCACAAGTACTGTCCCAAACTCCTATTTCATTGACCACTCAGGAGCCTTGCGTAAGGGCTCTTATTAATATCATTCCATCCCGTGGTGCGGCTCTCGAACCCGCACCACGTAACACATACAGTAGGTGATAGAGCTTTGATTCTTAGTTTAAGGCTATAAAATGGTTGGATGTCAAGTCACGTGTACGTCTGGGAGTCGTTCAAAACTTGTTTGTGTCAATGGAAAACCAAGCAAAGTGAGTTTACATATTTATTTATTTATTTTGTGGCTTTTTGTGCAAGATTTAGTGAAGACATACTGTAGCACCATGAAGGTCTCAAGATTGTTACCAAGGACGGGAGCAAAAAAAAAGGATCCATTTCAGTTTCATTTTTAAAGCTGCCATTGCCAAGAGGAAGCATAAATTAGGGAAGTATTTTACTTCATTTACATGTCTTTACTAAGTTTTTATATGCAAAAATATGATTAGAGTGTTGAAAATTGGTAATAATTTTGGTTGGAACAGATTATCTGCATTTATAGATTTACATTTTTATTTTATTTTATTTCCTATATTAAAATGCGTTTCACAATATAGATTTTCGCCTCCAGAACAGATTAAATTTGTATGCCGAAGTACTACTGTAGTTCAAAAATTTAGTGCAGGATGTCAGTTTATCCAAAGAGGTCAAAACGCATTTGTTCAGTGAGTGTCCTCTCTATAAACCACATTAAAGCCTATGGATTGATTTTTGCAATAATTTAATGGCCATTTTGAAGAGGTGAATAATTTTTTCTCTTGACATGTTTTTTTCAAGCCATTCGACATGCCATGTTGTGTAACTACCAGACCAAAAAATGAGCAGGCTAGGAGTCGGGGAAACAAAGTGCTTGGTCACGGATACCAAACGGATCCTTATAACTTGAAAAGGGTGCGTTATTTTCAGTCCATTGCACTTAACCCGGCTGAATGTTTCTCGGAGGTGCGTGCAAAATTCAGGGGAATAGGGGAGTCTAGTCCTGAATCCCAAAGATCGGAATTTGGGGAAAATGTCAGTTTTATTCCTTAGAAAAGTAATAGCACATCATCCCCTGCAGTGCATGCAGTATAACTATCAGAACGACTTCTACTAATTGCCAAAGTTTTTGCGATTACTAAATTACACTTTAGTCAACCTTGTAGTCTATTACAATAAAAAAGTAGTTATTGAGGAATTACTATACAATATTAACACTTGATTATTACTGCTTAGTTAATAAATACTTAACATCTGAACTGTTCTGTTCAATAACTGAACTAACATATAATCTGACCTGCATTATTATATCAATACCTTTTTCAAGTAAACTGTCTGACCAGAACTGCTTCAGAAGGGTCAAATTATTGGACTTGCATCAGACGAAGATAAAACAAGTAAGTAAGGTGATTTAAACATCTGGAATTGGGTTCAGAACTGTCCAGTGAGTTAATAAAACCTGGAAGGATAGTGCTGAACCATCAACATCTGGTGACCTTGCACTGTAAATGAACAATAGAAATTAGAACTATGTTTAATAGTGAAAGTGTTAAACCATGTCCATACACACACATTGTGACGAGAACTCACAGGATTGGGATTAATCAGCTGTGTGTCCATAAGTAAACCACGTGTGTTAGTGAGACATAAAGATTGAAATTTGGTGCGATGGTAAACGTCATGCAACCTGATGAGTCCAGATTGAGCCTATTCCAGAGTGATGGGCGTGTCAGGGTAAGGAGGGAAGAGCATGAAGTGATGCACCCATCATGCATAGTGTCCACTGTACAAGCCTCTGGAGACAGTGTTATGATCTGGTGTTGCTTCAGTCGCTCAGGTCGAGACTCAGAAACGTTATGTGGAAATAAAATGAAGTCAGCTGACCACCTGAATGTAGTGAATCACCAGATTATCACATCTTCTTTCCCTCTTCTTTCCTGATGACACAGCCATATTTCAGGACTCAGATTGTGAAAGAGATTGGGAAGGTTCCATGTGCATCTTCTGGGAGGAGTCATTTTTCCGCAATTTCACGCATTGAGCTAAAACATTATAAGTAGGTTGGATTCTAAAAACTTGTTGTCTGACTGTTTTACTAACTAGTTCGAATATTCATTATGATACTGTAATACACATTTTATATAAGGTCTTATAAGGTCTCATATAAAGATGATGTCTGCTCATTTTATTTATAAGATTCAATTTTATTGGCAGGCTGTGGTATGGTCTGTCATTCTAATCTCTTGAGCCGTGCACTCCTGTTTAAATTTATGCTCCTTCACGGCAATTGGTATTAATGATGAGTCACTTCATGGCCATCAGGTTTATTGATCATTGGCTATCTCAGACCAGCGTGCGCACCTGGTGATTTGTCATTGACTTATTAAATATCCATACTTTTTACTATGCAATGACCAGATCCATCTAATTATAGTACCTTTACAATCCAAAAGTTAATTCTTTTTATAGCGCAGGTAACAAATGACATATGAATAAATATTTGCAATTTGTAAGTAAAAAAAAAGAAAAAACAATATGCACTGACACTGCAAATATTGGCTAGCTGTCTTGACTGAATGCTCTTTAGGCAGAATGGTATATGAGTCCTGAGGGTAAATATGAGACATATTTATGAGAATTTTTTCTTCTTCTTTTTTTTACTGACCGGGCTACTCACTCACTCATCGTCATTACTGTTTAATTCTGTATTCAGGGTCGCGGGGACCTGGAGCCTATCCCAGGAGACTTAGGGCACAAGGCGGGGTACAATCCAATTTGGTGCCAATAGTGCCAATCCATCACAGGGCACACAAACACTATGGGAAATTTTTGAACACCATTTAACCTAACTTACTTTGGACTGTGGGAGGAAACCGGAGTACCCGGAGGAAACCCACCAAGCACAGGGAGAACATGCAAACGCCATGCACACAGAGACGGGAATCGAACCCGGACCCTGGAGGTGCAAGGCGACAGTTCTAACCACTACACCACCGTGCCGCCTGACCTGGCTACACACTTCTTAAATAATCCTAAAGAAATGTTGAAAAGTCTAATTATGTAAACAGCCTGAAGAGTTTAAATATAGTCGACGGCAATCAATTTTCTATCGAACAGCCTCTGGTTTTAATTTGTTCATCACCATTTTAAACAGTTATAGATAGGTAATTGATTACTCTGATAAAAAAAAGGACATTTAAGATTCATCATCCTCCTCCATCCATCCATCCAGGAACCTCTGTAGTCCAACTGGGGACCATGGAGGCCAATGGTGACCACTATATGTATTCCCATTTTTACAACTGTGGTAGGATCTCCAGTCAACATTCGCACACTACAGGCAATTTGTCAACGCCAGATTGCCTAATCTGCATGTCTTTGGACTGTGGGAGAAAACTGGAGTAACCAGAGGAAACCCATCAAGCAAACTTCATGCGCATGCAGAGGCAGGAATCGAACCCAGGACCCTGGATATGCAAGGCCACAGTGCTAACCACTACGCCACCGTACTGCCATCAGCCTTAGTTTTATCCAAAACTACCAAGACAAACAGTTTGAACAGCCAAGCACTTATTCATTCTCTGACCCATCACAGTTCAGCGCCACTAACCTTCTAATGATCAACACCTGTTTCTGCCTCATCGGTGCACATCTGTTCGGGCTGTTTTGATGGAAGATTGGTTTCTAAGAGAAACAGTTGAATAACTCTATGTCTTTGACAACTCCAATTAAATTCTGGAGAAAAATGTTTCAGCCAGGGATAATAAAACATTATTTGAGTTGAGTGCATTTAAAAAACATTTTTAGAGTTTTATTACATTTTTCTTTTCCTTACTAAGGGAGTCTATCCTTAACGGGACGCAACAAAAATATTACACTGTATATTCAATGCATTCATATCAGAGGTGTTAAAAATGGTGTTGCCCAGAAATTGTTAGTAAACAATTGTTAGTAGTAAAAAAAAAAAAAAATCAATTAGCTTATCACAGAAATGCACAAGACTCAGCTAGGACACAAACCTTCTTATCTTTTTTCTGGAGTTGGGATTTCATAACAGGAGGATGGATTAAACCGTAATTGAATTCCCTTCATTAACAAGTTCCACAAATAACTATAAACAAAAGATGACATTTTTAAAATAGGACGTTCCTCGAGATAAATTACTCCGAAACAATTACTTCCCAGAGCATGGGCCATGTGCTGTATCGCTACAACATCCACAAAAGGAGATTCCTGATGTTTTTTATCAGTGGCGTTTTCTCTTAATAGTGATTGACATTGCAATTTATCCAAAAGCTTAATCACTTCATTACTTCAGACACATCTACCGTCTTAATGTAATGAGGACTGACATCAGGCCATGGTCTGATATTACATCTGAAAGATACAGTGGCGTTAATTGTTTGTCATTTATATGCCCTTGTTGCTCCTGCAACCCCAGTTATAGTAGCTGCCTGGGAGAGTGTTGAACTTCTGAGATGTAAACTGAAGGTAAATGTGCCATACGACACTCCTTTTAATAACATGTCACGGAGGTCTCCAAGATGTGCCTGGTAACGATCCTGCTGAAACACAAGGCAGATCATCATGCATTCTGCATTCGTTGAAGTTCCTTGCACTCTTGTTCCAAACACACTCTTTTTGTTTTTGTTGAGTTTAAAGCAAATGAGCTTCTGCCCTCCTCCATGTCCCTTTGTGGAAGTCCATTTTTCTAGCCAATCAGAACATTGGAAATGGGAATTTTCTGAAAACGCTATCCCCAGGAGTTGAGACAGAAAACGAGCTATGCACTTTTTTCCCCCCCTTTTTATACCAGATGGGAAATTTGAAGCACATTCATGATCAAAAATACAAAAACCACAAAAGGAAAGGGAGGTTTATTCTAATATTTTGTCCGTATACATACATACTGGAAACCCATATTGTTGTTGGAGGTCTTTTGGCTGCTCCCATCGAAGGGTCGCCACAGCGAACCATACAACATTTCACAACTTGACACAGGTTTTACGCCGGATGCCCTTCCTGACGCAACCTTCCCCTTTTATCCGGGCTTGGGACCGGCACTGCACCCAGTGACTGTCCTGTATACCAGGTCGCAGGGGCCTGGAGCCTATCCCAGAAGACATAGGGTACAAGGGGGAACAAGCCATCACAGGACATACACATACTGTACACACCCTCACTCACACACTACAGGCAATCTGGGAATGCCAATTAGTCTAATCTGCATGTCTTTGGACTGTGAGGGGAAACAGGAGCACCCGGAGGAAACCCACCAAGCACAGGGAGAACATGCAAACTCTATGCACACAAACCCGGTCGGGAATCGAGTCTGGAGGTGCAAGGCGACAGTGCTAACCACTAAACCACCGTGTCGCCCATCTGTCCAACAATGAATGATAATAGGGTAACCACATAGCTGTGTCATAAAGTCTCTGTGTCCTTCATACATGTTGTATGACACAATGACAATTCCTAAGCTATTGCACCACAGCGACATGTTTTAGTTATTGTATCTGGATAACTGAGACTAAACTGCATTTCTAGACTAATCTGCTAATTATCAAGTTCTTCATAAGCATGCTGACAATAGAGAACTTGAACCTCTGCGAGGCAGTCGATCCTCAGGACCACAGTAAGGAAACCTGAGCTAAAAGATCTAGGGATGTTCTAGTAATTTAAAATTGAAGTGCACGACAATCTATTTGTTTACCTTTAATGGTGGTCAGTGCTGCACTCTGGGTGGCACACACGCCTGACATGATCCTTCAACATGTCTACAAAGTGTGCTATGAAGAATGGTCCATGTTGTTCTTCCACTTTTATGACCATATTTGGCTTCACAATAACCAGGTTGCACAAATGTTCAACCTCTAAGTACTTACTCACTCTCACTCATCTTCTATATGCTTTATCCTGTGCACAGGGTCGCAGGACCCTCTAATTAATACCTTGTTAAATAATCATTTGCTTGTAATACAAAACTGTTAAACACAAATTAGCTCCCAAATTGCTGTAATGTAGTGTTTGTGACACTAGTCGTTATGTATGTGCGTTTTGAAGCATCACCAGCATGATCCTTAGTGGACTGATGGTTAGCAAACAGCGCTTTTGCCACAGGGGCATGAGTTCAATGCCCACTCAGGCTATTGTTTGGGTATTAGTACAGTGTTTAGGTTGTTTTTAAAACATTGTGTTAGGGCCAGTTATCATGTAGTCAACATAGTTTCATCAACATCTTACAACTTTCAATACCAACGCTGGACCAATGTCTGTAACATTGACAAGTTACTGTAACATCACCACAAAGTTCTGACAATGTTCAGCCAAACTTCTCCTTACCATCCAAGAACAGTCTGATGATGATCAATGCCTTTTCCAGTGTGATGGAGCTCCTCGCCATCTAAGTGGCTCGGAGAACAAAACATGGAAATTTTGGGTCCATATCCAGGAAACGCCCCAAACCTTAATCTCATTGAGAACTTGTGGTCGATCCTCAAGAGGTGGACAAACAAAAACCCACAAATTCTGACAAACTCCAAGCGTTGATTATGCAAGAATCGGCTGCCATCAGTCAAGGTGTGGTCCAGAAGTTGATTGACAGCATGCCATGGCGAATTGCAGAGGTCTTGAAAAAGTAGGTCCCGCAAATATTGACTCTTTGAATAAACTGAAAAATGTAATTGTCAATAAAAGCCTTTGACAACTTATGAAATGCTTGTTAATTATACTTCAGTATACCAGACTAACATCTGACAAAAAGATCTAAAAACACTGAAGCAGCAGACTGTGAAAATTAACATTTTTGTCATTCTCAAAACTTTTGGCACCCGGCTGTAGGTGGAGCGGAGGTCCACTTTAACCAAATGAGATCACTGTGATCATAACTTCTGCTTAAAGATCAAACAATCCAGCGTTTCAGTCCACCTTCACTAGATACTACACGGCGTGAAGCGCACAGAGCATTGATTTTTATTTATCAAAGAAAGAAAGTCTGTTATCTTAGATATTTGGGCAAAATGTTCAGGGTTTTTTTTTTTTGTTTTGTTTGATAGCGATGTTCAAAGATGTTTTTTTTTTTTAATAAATCCTAAAAGGAAAGTTAACTTCTTCTCAAATCCTGTTATTTCACAGACACTCAGGTGTTAATTGACATCAGTGTCAGTCTCATTTAATGACGTTATATTAACTGATATGTGCAAAGAGTGATATTAGAGCCTTCCCAACTGAAGTGAGCAGGTTGAGCAAGAGTCCACTCATCCATCTAGGAGACTCTGTAGTGCACCTAAGACCTGTGGAGGCCAATAGTGATTCCTATTGTACTGATTCCCTTTTTTTTTTTTTTTTTTACAACATTGGTAGGACCTCCAGTAACAAAGAGTCTAATAACAAAAATAATACTAGGAATTATAGTAAAAAATAAATCACAGTATTTAAAAAAAAATACTTTTCCGTACATTTGAAGGGAAGTACAGCACTGTGCAAAAGTCTTGAGCCCCCCCCCTCATT
>JAQMYL010000023.1:36672619-36685253 GCA_030014365.1 Clarias pachynema | reverse complement strand
CCATCAGCCTCATCTAACAATCTGACAATAACAATTATTACATTCTAAATGTAACAATGGCACACATGAAATTAGTAATAGCGCGTACACTTGAATTGTCTACACACCCCTAACCCTAAATTTAAGTCCGCTCTACAATTTTTAGGCTCCCTACGATGGTTGTACTATAGTGCACCTGTTCAACTTCCAGGAGGAGAGAGTTGTCAGAGTTGTCAATGTGTCAGGAGAGTCAGAGGGGGGAGGCTGCCCCTTCACAGGAGCAGCCAATGCTGGCGCTTTTACCGTTTCCATGGCAACCATGCTGGGGTGGGGGTCACACTGCCCTGCTTAGGGAGTTTTTTTCTTTATGTCAGAAGTGTCACCAGTGAGGAACTGTCAATGACCAGACATTTACACACATACACATAATGAATGTTGACATTGTTCTATTGCTGTTCTGTATAATATTCGTTTTTTAATTATCAAAATCTGTAATAAAGTGAAAAATAATACAATTTCAAACATGAAATCATTTTTGTGTGGTCTAAAATGTAATACAGACTATGTTACAATTCATTATTCACAACCAAAATGACAAAAATAGCACAAAAATAGCACAACACATGAAGAGTGTAGGGTCATATCACTCGTGCATCATAGGGTTAATATAAAATTTTTAAAAATGTTAATGTTTGACATATTATAAAACTGTGTAATATGTTTGCTTTAACAAGTTTCTTTTAACAAGTTTTCTTTATTCCAACATTGCACATTTATAATACAACAAAATAAGAATATTTTAAAATTGTGATTAATCATGATTAATCACAAACTATGCTTATGATTAACTAGATTAATATTTTAATCGACTGACAGCACTAATTATAAAGTTAACATATGCTAGCTGACATAATCCATGAAAGTAGCTAATGTAATATACCAATATAAACTATACTGCTAAGGATCAGTCCACATTAACACTCAAGACAATATACAGCCATCCATCAATTTTCAGTACCGTTTTCACGAGGAACCTGAAGACTATTCCAGGGAACACTCGGGGCACTTGTATCTGTGGGAGGAAACTATTTCAACCATTGCAGAGGACAAGCACATGTACATTCACACACCTAGTCAAAAACTATGGGAAATGCCACTCAGCGTACACTGCATGTCTTTGGACTGTAGGAGAAACCTGAGTACCTGACTAAGGTCATACAGTCAATATTGAAGCATTATAAAAGTTTGTTCGCAGTAGCTGCTTGGTTTATGCCATCTCTTACTTTGGCTTGCAAGAAGACATGAAAATGAGCAACATCCTGGAAAAAAGTGCTCTAATCTTAAGGTCTGTAGCAATAGTACAAGACATGGTTGCAAGACTCTTTAAAGAGCATCTACTGTGTTAAGCACAATTAACTGTATTTTCTTGTCCGCTAGTTTAGTTGTAGTCAGTTCTTATCCATCTCTATCGCATCCTTTCACATTGCTTCTCATGCAATGGTAGATAAGTTCATGCTTTATTTATCACATATACATTATTGCACGGTCAAAATCTTTATAGCTAGTTAGTAGGCTGGGATCATTATACGAAGCAGGCAGAGTTAAGGGCCTTGATCAATGTTCCAACAGCAGCAGCCTGGCATAGCTGGGGCTTGAACCGCCGGCCTTCTGATAAGTAACTCAGAGCCTTAACACACTGCGCAACCACCTGTCAACAAAGAACCCTCTTCCCACCTGGGTTTGAACCGAAGACATTTAGCGAGTTATGCAAACGTGATAACCACTACACTGTGGGAACTCTAGGGAGGCCATAACACAGAGGAAAAGCGCCTGTGTGATACCACTGATGCCCATTATTGGCTAGCGTTGCTACAGTATGATTGATCATCCAGAGTGTTGCCTCTTGCAGCTGGAAAGCCTAGAGAGAGCTGATTGGTACTGTAGCACTCTAGCACTCAAACATTAATTGCATTGCTAGCCAATCATGGACGTTTGTGTGCTCATGCAGGCGGAGGTGTGTTACTCCACTCGCTTTGGTGTGGGAGCAAGGAGTTTAATAAGATGGCACCATGTGTCTCGGAGGAAACACGTGATAGCCTTCGACCCTCCATGATTGGTGCTTGAAGCCTTGATGGAATAGTGTCCTAATGATGTGTGAGAATTAGCAACAAAAAAAATTATCAAAAAAAGAAAGGGGGCTTTAATCAATGTTATGCCCTTTGGCCTTACATACAGTGGTGGCCAAAAGTATTGAGACAAAAATCAATATTTAGTATGAAGTCTGTTATTTTTCAAAACCTGCTGGATCTGGCTGAGCATGGAGTCAGAAAGACGTCTGCGGTACTCTGGTGTCACTCGCTCAGTCCGTGTCTGCTTCATCGCTTCCTGAAGATCATGTACAGAAATTTACTACAGAAGTTCAGAAATAACTTGAAAAGTCCTGAGTTGTAGTATTTTTTTGTGCAGAGGGGGACACCCCGGCTTCGGAAAGTGAAAGTCCTGCCACATACAGTATTTGTTCCATCCATTAAATAAACCAGCCGATTCTAATTAGCTCAACTCCTCAGCCAGACAGGCGAGAGCTAATTTATTAACATCACCTGTTTCGTGTACAGGAAGAACTATGATACATGGCGTATCTTGTCTTAATACGTTTTGCCACCACTGTACAATCATTGGGGAAAAACTGCACACCAGGGTTTCTGCAGGATGAAGATACATCACTGATTTCAACACATGAGCACATCCAAAACTTTAGTTGGCCATGAATTACACATATAACAGTGGCACATTTTTTACATATACAGTAGTGTCTTAAAATGTCTATGGTTATGGAAATTCTATCTATAAAAGTTATAAGAGTGATGAAATTAGAAATAAGGAAGGGATACGTATTGATTTCACTTTCATACATTCATTAAATGAAATAAAAAAAAGTGAAAGTATTTCCTGTTGTAGCGCAAGACCAATAAAAAAAATATCAAACATATATTTGTTCAAAATTTCTAGTCATGTCAAATTGTAATATATTGTAATATAAAATAAATATTAAATACATACACAGACTATATCCAAGATAGTTTCACTTGATAAGCAGTGTAGAATTTTCTCACAGGTAAATTACTATTTTTATACATCCTCATGTTACAGATCACAGGTTTTCTCGCTCAACATGGTTTTTAATTAACCTGATTTAACAGCCATCTGGCTCGCTGGAGGTCTACCTTTTCTTTGATAATTATTTTTGTTGGTGGCTGTGCATGGCTGCGTGCTGAAAGCCGATGTCCTTTGCTTATTTTAAGGCGGTGGTGCATTAGTAATCTGCAGTGGGGGATTAAATGGTTTGGAAAAAAGGCCTGGATCGGAGGTACAGGGTTCACTAGTTTACACTTTCACACAAACAGATACCTGATGCCAGGGTCGAGCCCCTGTCCACAGCATCACCACTGAATCATGATCTCTGGACTGTATTATAAGAATTAGATGTGACCTCTGATTAAGAATAATAATATTAAAGTAACTGGAGACAATTCCTAGAGAAGCTGTGAAGTAGTGGTGCAAAGTTGCACCGCCTTTCCTGAACAAAAAACGGTGAGAACGGCTCACTAATCCCTCATACTGTACCTTAGATATGGAGCTAAATGCTGGCTGATGGCCGTGTGTGTGTGTGAGTGGAGGTGGCATGGTTTAGCTGAGTTGTTCTAGCAATGGCTCTCTATTCATGGCTCACTCACACACACACACAGACAACATAACATGATGCGTCTCTGCCACGCAGACACAGGCACATAATTAAGCACCTCCAGTTTCCCCTGCAATTATATGGACATGGACAGGTCTGATTCTGAGGCGGATATCTCGGGGATACAGTACCTGAGGCGGATACAACTTTTGAGGCTAGTGTGTGTCACAGAGGAGGCTTCAAGCTTGTAGGATGTCAAGTTTGGTGTGTGTATTCCAAAAAATTGGGGGCGAAATAGCAGTTTATCTGGAGTGGTTTGGTAGATGGACTGAACGGTTGTCTATGAGAAAATCCATTTTGTGTTTGGCCCAAAATAAACCCCCAATCTTCTTTTCTTTTAGAGCACTCATGAGACCTGGCTGAATGTTTTGATTTAAGTTTTATAAGTTTTTTGGGCGTCTCTGCAAAACTGAGTGAGAATCAGAGAGAGAGGGAGAAATAGAGGTAGTTTTTTTTTTTTGATGATTCACACCCTGTACACTCTAGATGGCAGTTTGGAGCAAGTTCAGGGCCAATTTTAAAGGGGCTACATATTTTTGATTGATGTGATTTTTTTCCAATCTAGTAGAGATTTTCGAGCTATTCTGCGTGACATGTCTCGTTTTCCAATTGGACCAAAAACGCGTGAGCTAAGAGTTATGGACACAAAGGGGTTCAGCACAGGTTCCAAACAAATCCCTATGATTAAAAAAAAAATCAGTGTATTTTGTGCCAAGGTTTGTTCCATTGTGCTCGGGAGACCCGGCTAAACATTTTGATAGAAGTTTTTTTTGTGGGTGAGGGCAGTGTTGCCAACTCCTCCATAAGGAAAGTAACTACTGGCTGTCCTAAAAGTCACTAGAGGTCGCTTAATTGTCATAATTGTCAGTTTACTTGCAATTGTAATGGACACTGTATGGCACATATCTTTTCAAAATAACTTCATGACTTCAATGCTTTGTGTAGGCCCACATTACATATATAAAATTTTGTCCTGTATTGTTAAATGTTAGAATATCAAAAGACTGCTATGTTGTTGGTCTTTCGGCTGCTCCCGGCAAGGGGTCGCCACAGCGGAATATCCAGTTCGCACAACAACTTGGCACAGGTTTTACGCCGGATGCCCTTCCTGACGCAACCCTCCCATTTTATCCGGGCTTGGGACCGGCACTGCATCCAGTGGCTGGGGGGTTCGGGCACTGGCTGGGAATCGAACCCAGGCCTTCCGCATGGCAGGCAAAACACCTACCACTGAGCCACCAGTGCCCCATCAAAAGACTGCTATGTGGGTCTGAATTCCCAGTTATACATCTAACCCTCCTCCTTTATCCGGGCTTGGCACCGCAAGCGAGACTGCGAGTCAGATGTTGACAATGATTTATTTTAGAGTGACACTAAAGAAACTTTTACATTTAAATCCCGATCTGTAAACCAAGTCGAGCTCGGTGGTGACATGATCCATTTGCAGTTGGACACACAGTGGTGTGGGTCTCCTCTCTGCTCCGACTGCAGCTGGGACTACTGCGGGAGGCTACGGTGAGACCAACCTCCTGTGAGTGCTTCAGGATGGGGGAGGGGCTCACGGCAACACCCGCTGCTTGTTGAGGAAAGTAACTGCAGAACGATACCTGCTTTCACGTCTGAGACTCTTTTCTGAAAAGTCTCAAATAACACCAGAAAAAGTTGCTAGATTTGTCGGTAGTCGCTTTGACAAAAAAAAGTCCAAGTGGTTAGGGGTAGCTCGGTGGTTAAGGCCTTGGACTGCGGTTTAGAAGGTCCCAGGTTCGAACCCCATTATCTCCAGATGTGCAATGAGATAAAAATAAGACATGACCACCTAGTCCTAAATCAGTAAAATAGAAATCTGGGGAAAATGTAAGTTAGATTCCTTTCAAAACAGAGGGATCCTGTCAATCACACTGGTACTACCTTCATAAGATGTTTTTGCTGTAAAAAAGTGCAATAGTAGTAGAAAACTCCTACAAACAAATTAAAACTTGAGTCATCAACATTTATGTAAACTCTATCAGATTTGTAAACAATATTTAGTTATCGAGTTCACATAACTTCATTCAGATAAATGAATTAGTCATACATGTGCTTAACATTGAGATTATAATAAATGTGTATCGCAACTTAACTTTTTACGTGGGTAAAACTCTTCTTTTTGGAGTCTCAGATGAATACGTATCTGTTATTAGATTAGCAGGTGTGCTAATTATATATATATATATATATATATTTTTTTTTTTTATGCACCTACTGTAGATTCTGCACTGTTTACCACCCACCACAACCCTCTCACATGCTTCGTAAAACATAAGAGTGGCTCCATGGATGTGATGATATTTCAACACGTTCTCAACCCCTCCCTTCGGCCTATCTTTTTTAGATTGCAATCTAACATATTCGTTTTAGCATCTGCCTCTCTGACACTTCTGTGAAAAGCATGCTAACAAGAAGCTCCCCCACTGAAGTGTCACCCGCTCGGTGCGCTCGGCAAAATTGAATCCAAACAAAATGGAGGAGAGATGAGAGTTGCCCCTCATTGGTGCCATCTATCACCCAGCCTCCACTGGCAAGTCTGGAAATGATTCCTGCCGTGATATATGCTGACTGTGGCCTTGTGCAAATAGATCCGGAGGGCAGCTTTCGGATCTCGGGTCGACGATTAGAAAGCCGTTCATGCCTGCTTCGCAGATGGTACTTGTTGATTTCTATTCTTCCAGATGTGGGAACGATCAGTGTTTATACAGAAAGATTAGCAGTTATCGGGTTCCTGTTTTGTGCAGAATGCGAGAAAAAGAAATAATGAGACTTAGCTGTTTTGTCTTAATAGTGCGTTTGATAGGGTGTAGAAGATGTAACTTTTTTTGTCATTTGAAATTACACTGTTCGAGATACTCGAGAGATGGGAAATGAGGAAAAAATGGGATAGAATAAAAACTAATAAAAGAACAGAAGTGTAAATGAAAAAGAGACAGAAATAAAGGAAATTGGAAGATAGCGATGCTCGATGACCCAAGAAACATTAACTGAAGTGACTCCAGCAGCAGTAAGGGAGCCAGCGTGAGGGATGTGGTGAAAAGCACAGCGTGCAGCACTAGAACAGATCTGTGATGTTTGTAGGGGGTGGCAATCACAAGACTTTGGGTATAAGGAGAAGAAAGTTGAAGTAAATTCTGCAGTCGACCACCAGGCAGTGGATAAGTTAGAGGGAAAAAAAAGTTGCATTGATCACTAACTTTGATGTGGGTGCAGACAGAAACGGCACAGACGGAGGTTATTGATGAGCTCGGTAGGGCGCCAGATACAGGTAGGAGACGAGTGCAGTCGTGAATACATGTAAGTGTAAGTGTTCGCTTGTGAGTGAGGGACAAGTCGTGGCAGTTCCGCAGAAATGGGATGAGGTTATATTGTGAGTGAACGTCAGTAAGAGCTGCCATTAGGAATAGTAAAATTATAGGCAGGTGAAATTTAAAGCAAATAAACCTTTTTTTTCCCTTCAACTATAAGGTTAGTATATTTGCATTAAGTTACATAATTTTATCTTCCTTCTCACTGTGTTCAGACGGTCCTGATGTTTATTATTATTTTTGTGCAGGATCAAAGCTTTAGAAGAAGCTATATTGCACAAGTTTTAGATTGCTCTGGGCTGTTAGTGCACCCAGAAGTAGTTTGTGTCAAAAAGCAGACAGTAATGTTCAAAACATAAGGATAATTCAGCAGTATTATGTTCTCAGGTGGTGTGAACTCTCCGTCTATTTGAAGTTAGATTGCCAGACCGTACCTTGTTTTTTTTAACAGTATTTTTCACACTATTAAAATATATATTTTCCATATGAACCATAACTAAAATACTAATGAGAGATGGCCTTCATCAAAGTGTTCTTTCTATGGATGTACAGAATGACCCTATGATATGATCCCATACAGACCACCAGGAAACATTGTGGTACAGTTGGAAGATCTAACTTCTAGTAGAAAAACCTTGGAATATGCCTTTAACGATTTGAAAATGTAGAGAGTTGTAGGTTAAATTTGCTTTTTGGAAAATCTGTAAAAACTTGATGTTATGTCTAGCCAGGCACATAGGCAAGGTTCAAACTCCAAACCCTGAAGATGTGCGGTGATGGTGCAAACCACAAAGCTACTGTGCCACCTTGATTATATTTTCCATCCATCCATCCATCAATCTATCTAGGTACATCTGTAATCCAAGTAGTGACCATGGAGGCCAGTGGTGATTACCATTGTATTTATTCCCATTTTACGACTGTGGAAGGAAAACACTACACACTACAAGCACTCTGGGAACGCCAATTAACCTAACCTGCATGGCTTTGGACTGTGGGAGAAAAGTTGTGGGAGTTCCCAAAGGAAACTCACCAAGCCCGTAGAAAGCACACACATACACACAGACCAGAGGCAAGGTCCAAAACCCAACTCCTGAAAGCTACTGTGCCACTAAGCTACTGTGCCACCTTTTTTTTTTTTTTTTTATTTTATTTTTTTTTACATAATGCCAATTTATCATCCTAGATATTTCACATATAAAGTGTGCATCGGTGGATCAGTGGTAGGCTTCTCAAAGGGCACCCTCAATGCCCATCCCAAACCTGTATTCCAGAGTTGCTGTTATTGCTATTTATATATGTTATTGTTATAGCCATTTAATTTTAGTTGCACTGTAAGTTGTAAGATTCGGCAATCTGGTTTGATCTAAGATTTGTGAGTTGTGTGTAAAACAATGTGAGTATATGTAATAGAGAAAGTTTTTTGCTGAATGACCGTCTGTACGTACATTCTGTATACTTCAGAAGTCAGGGCAGTACATGGAACATGCTTGAGCGAGGTTTGGACCGTGCAATTTTTTTCAAAGACAGGCATTGCACAGCTGTTTAATGTGATTTGTTTAGTTTCCTGATCCTTCCAAAAATGTGTGAACAACAGGTTCAGGGCCCAATCCTTCCATCTGTAATAAAATATATTCACGTCAAAAATATATAAAAAAAATAGAGACAGGAAGAACGAGAGAGAGAGAGAGAGAATAAATATGTGCAGTGATAATAGTTAGGGGTTTTCATCAAGCAACAATAATAAACCAGAACATATTTCATGTATAAAGCTACAGTATACGGTTAGAGGCAAATGGCCTGTATTGTAAGGGTACTGTCAGAAAGAGTGCACGCACACACGCACACACACACACACACAGGGGTTTATAGGGAATCTGTGATTCGGAATTTTAAAAGCTAAGTAGCCTAATCCTGTGGCCAATCCTGTAGCCTTTTTCTGTTAGATTTAATCTAATGTATTAGGCATCTAGCTCTAAGTGATTCTGCAATTTTCAGCATTGGCTATGTAAATCAGCAGTATTCATGCCATTGACCCTGGCCACAGGGAGAAGCACTTGTCTGTGAAATAGGTTGACACAGGCCATTGATCACAATTATAGCAGGTGATGTGCTCCAGACCTTGGTCAGAATGCTGCACTGAAATAAGCAGCACTGGAATCCATATTGTATCCTGAGGTAATTAACAAGGCCCAAACCCCTATGGACTGTAGAAGTGATAATGAGAAGAAATTCAGCCAAGTTTAAAGTAGTAGTAAGCCGAGCCCTGAGAGAGACGGCAAAACCGTTCCAGGAAACTTCACAGCCATAAAGTCATAAAGTCTTCTTCTTCTTCTTCTGCTGCTGCTGCTGCTGCTGCTACTGAGTGCGTCACATTTCCCTTATAGAAATCCCATCACAGAGAGAGAATTGTTTTCCCATGAGACCTGAAGTGTGCCGTGTGAAGGGAACAAGTGCAGCAGGTTGTGATACAGCCCCTAGTTATCACTTTAGTGAGCCGTCTTTAGTCTTAGGCTCAAAATAGACCCAATTATTTCACTTTCGGCTGTATAAAAAGGTTACCTCGATGTGTACACAAGTAAAATGGTATGTATGGGAACATGTCTACAGCAAAGCTATCCACTGTGTTCCTACAGAGTGTCATTCATTTCTGCATCGTGCACTTTTCTGTTTGCTCTGTATTATTTCATTCTTCTCAAGCAAATAGAACACAGACTGTTTGGCTCTTTCCTGTCACAAACACCAATGCTGAAGTCTAAAATGGACCGGCCGAACACTAAAGCGCATCCATAATTCATATGTAAGGGAGAAATTTAAGAGCCCACAGAGGCTGGCTGTATTTATTATTGATGTGAGGATCCTGCTCGAGCCACTCTTTGTGTATTCACTACTCATTTACTTTCACTCAAGCAACACCAACACCTTCATCTGACTCATATCAACTGCTAATTAATGGGAATGCTGGGATTTTGGGATTGGATCCAAATGAACATGCTTACGGCCAAAACACAGTATTGGTGCAGATAAAAAAAAAAAAAATGTTTTACGTATAATACAGATAATGTTTGTGCTGAAGTTTATGCAACATGAATGTGACTAATCTTGCTTCCCTAACAATTTCAAGTTGCTAACGTCAGTTTTGGAAAGATGATTTTATACAGTATGTGCCCCCAACAATGGCGATTTTTCAGCCTTATAATGTCTCGCTTCAATCAATAATAATGTAAAACACAAATTATTCATAGGAATCTTATTCTTTATGAGTATTGATACTAAAATTGGTAAGCTTCTAGAAACATATGACTTTATAAGCATAAATAAAAGCATTCTGTGCAGAATTAAGGATTTTTTCCCAAAAAGATTTGGTAGTGTCCGTAACCACGTCAAATTCATGTTGCAATATCTTAACAATTTAGCATTTTAGAATAATACACTTTTTCAGGTTTATGTCTTTCCATGTGCAATCTAAATTGGCCAAGTTTCATCTAAATGACAATTAATATAATTGAAAGATTTAAATTCAAGGTTATGGACACAAAAACATAAAAAGGCATGAAACTGTATTCAGCAAATGTGTTTCAAATGTGTAAATGCGTATGCATATTCACAAAAAACATAGCATGGATCGGGAGATAAGAAGCATTAAGTACAATGAAAAATAGTGTTTTGTATGATCCTATCTGAAAATCACTTCTTCATCCAGGTGAAAACCTTTCGAGAACCAATACCATGTTTTGGCCACTTTTTTTTTTTTTTATCATTTTCAATCCTTATTTTCCTAGACAGGTTATTTTCCTAGACATTATGAATTGTGTTTGCATTGTTTAGTTTTGGTCTTATATGGCATTCATTCATTCATTCATTCATTCATTCATGTTCATTTACCATTTATTCCATGTCAAGATCATGATGGATCTACAATACAGTATAACCTATCCAGGAAACACTGTGTATCAGCTGAGAATACACTCTGCCTGGGATGCCTGTATATGTATCCTCACTGGCACATTCATTTACACCCAGGAAATGAGAGACAACCCTTGCAGACATGAGGAGGAGAGAACATGTGAAGCTCCTCACAGACAGAAACCCTAGCTAATGCTTGATCCTGGAACAGCACCAGAGGAGAGGTATGTGGATTTCTAAAATAAACTGCAAACACACCTCTACCAGAAACAGCAATAATATCCATTATCACCAGAGGTTAAATTGGGATGTATGAGGTGAATGTGCTCAGCTCCTTTTCAGGGTGCAACAGTGTTATTAATTCGAATTCGACACCAACATTATGAAAAATATGTTCTCAGTATAGCTATTTCTGTTTTCTGTCCTGGTGGGTCTAAACAAGCTAATCCTCTGGATGGTCAGGTCGCTTTTAATTATGATAGTGTCATCATTTCCATTCTGCCAAAATATGATATTGGTGCTAAAAAGTGTCTCACTTACTGTAGGTGAAAAGGTGATTTTTTTTTAGATAAGACTATATAACACCATTTACATAATACAGGTAGTCCCCGACTTATGAACATTCAAGTTATGAATTTCTGCAGATACAGTATGAATAGACCCCAATTCTACTTCTGGGTGCATGTGAAATGAGTTGGCCTCACCAATTTCAAAGTTGGGGACTACCTGTACTCAATGTTTCTCATCTCCCAATCCATGCTTTGAGTTTTGTAACTATGCATAGACATTTATATTTTTATAAGATAAAAAGAAGCATTTGCTAAATACAATTTCATGTTCCCTTTCAAAAGCTACACTCGATGCTGCATGAAAACGTTATGGGAACATCTTTTTGTGTTACCAGTTGTGAAGCATGTGTGTATCAAACACGCCAAATATTGGCTATATATAACCTCGGTCAGGTGACATCATCTGATGAAGTGCACCTGCAGGTTATAAATAGGAGTGAACTGGAAACATCCTCAGATCTTTTTGTCTTCAGGACTGCATTGTGTTTGCGTGTGTGTGTGCAAGCGAGTTTAAAAGTGTTAACTCACCGATATGGCAGAGTTTGTTAGGAGATGCGTGCCTCCGTGTGATAGATCTCTTTCGGAGGGCTATCTCCACACTTCTTGTTTCGAGTGCTTCACACGCGGCTCGCCTTCTTTAAAGAGAAACCGCGAGCCGCGGCGCATTCCTGAGGTTCACTTGCAGATCTGGCAGACGCGCATGAGATGGAATTCCCCCTTTCTCTCGCGCTCTCGCCAGGTCAGGAAGTTTTTCCGTCCACTTCTCAAGTGCGCCTCGGCGCTTCTTGTGAATGGGCAGGAGAGACTTCCTCTCACTCGCTTCCGCGGATATGGAGGAGTTACTACAGGAAAGTAATGCGTGCGATCGAGCGATTGCATATCATCTGACCGCAGAAGCGGGATTCCCCCAAGCGCTCAAAATTAGGCGACAGGTTTCTGTCAGGTGGCCGGGGAAAAAGTGTGTTACGCACACCCCACTTTGCAGTTATTTATTTGTAAAAAATGTTTGGAATCATGTATGATTTTCGTTCCACTTCTTACGTGTACACCACTTTGTATTGGTCTTTCACGTGGAATTCCAATAAAATTGATTCATGTTTGTG
>JAQMYL010000023.1:36627510-36650330 GCA_030014365.1 Clarias pachynema | reverse complement strand
TAAAGGTTTTTGGACTTTCCTTTCTCAGAGTTGCTCTGAGAAGTTTCCTAAATCACTTTTAGTCTAGGACTCCCAGCCAGGGCTTTTTAAGCTAAGATACGAGCTCTCTGAAAGAATTCTAGGAAGCTTTGTGAATACAGGCCCAGATCAACTACCTTGGACTCTTTCTGTATGCAATGGACTGTGGTGCACTGGGGCCTTTCTATCTTAGCCAGCATTTACTTGATTTGGGCTGCATTGGCTTTTCCTGTGGGATCAGACCAAACAGGCTAGCCTTTGAATCTTGTGGGTATGGGTGAACCTTGGGTGCTGATGGGTGTCCTGTCACCAGTTTACTGGTGTGTAGATGTTAATCCATCTGATTCAATTCACCTTTCAGTGGTCATAATATTGTGGCTGATCGGTGTAATCAAACATCAGAACAATCATCAAAACCTTGTGCATTGCCTCATTAACGTCGTGTATACAGAGAGTCTATGAGCAGTGTGCAGTTGTTACAAAGCTTCTGTGTGATTGTAGTTTTCAAGATGGTATTCAATAAGTACAAAAAAAGCTTTTCACCAAATATACACTATGCATGCACAATTTTCCTACTGCAGCACTCTGTCTGCTTCAGCATCTTCCTTTAATTTCATTTACTCCCCTTACTCTCAGCAACAAAATAAATCGTTGACGTGTTTGCTGACTCTCAGAAGTTTATTTGAGAAAATGACTGAATCATCTCATCCACGTTGCCAAACAATGCTTTTGATCTAAAATTGTATTCTGGAGCAATAATGCAAACTGTCACATAAGTGCTGGTTTAGGCTGGGATTTGGATTTTGTTCCATGTCAGACTCCTACGGATCATGTGTCACATGAATGGACTCACTAAGTCCCTATGAATTTTCTTTAAGCAGTTCATAAGCATCTTTTGTGAGTAGCCCTGGCAAGTCCTTCTCACTACGTATTTCAAAGTCTGCATTCGCATTTGTCTGCATCATTTTGTTACACTTACATTACAGGGGCTGTATTCACAAAGCTTCTTAGAATTCTCTCAGAGATCTCCTATCTTAGCCTAAAATGTCCTAGGAGTCTTAGACTAAAAGTGATTTAGGAAACTTCTCAGAGCAACTCTGAGTATGGAAAGTACACAAACCTTTATCTTAGTGAGGAGGTGTGGTTGACCCCATTGATAGAGATGATGCAGAAATTCAAGGACTGTGATTGGTTGATAAAAATCTGTGAGGGTCTTATAATGCGCTCTTAGTCAAAATAGAATATATGATTATACTCCTCTATTAATTCTATAATCATGAATGCAGGCTACTTTATGCAAAATTTCTGTTATAGGCTAAATATCGTAAAGTTAATTAAAACAGTCAGATGTTGTAAATGTGTCTTTTGAAGTTACTGACTTAGTAAGTTTTGAGTTACTATATTAAAGTTCTTACATTTATTTACGAAACCGCGTAGGTGAGATAGGGGTATTAGTAGTTAACAGATTATGGGCCAAACTTCGCTGAGTGATGATGGTAGAATAATTATAAAGGCCTTGACTAAAACAACATGCATGAGGAATCACAAAGGTGTTTTTATTTTCTGCAATGGAAACTAGTTACTCGAACTAGTTACTTTTATCAGAAAGTAACGCTGTAATGAAACTGATTACTGATTAAGTCATTTTGTAATGTAACTAGTTACTTTAAAAGTAACGTCCCCCAACACTGGTAGCCAACAGTCCAAGAGAGATGTAAGGAAGTGAAAGAACAAGAAAACCAAATTGCACAGAAGAGCAGTGTTTATTTTTACATTTTGTCCTCTGCTATACTGTAGAAACTCTTAAGCCTCTTAAAAGTCCTCCTCTCTGCTCTTAACAATTTTTACCTTAGGAGTTGTTTTTAGGGCTAAGATGTTTCGTGAATCATTTTTATCTTTACTAAGATTTAGTGCTAAATTTAAGGGGAAATTCTAAGAAAATTTCATAATTCTAAGAATTTTTTTTAGAATTTCGTCACTAGGAGCAACTTTCAGGCTAAAGAAGCTTTGTGAATACGAGCCCAGGCCTCCATCATGGTCAGGGTCATGGCGGATCTGTAGCCGTTGTTTCATACTGTACAGTTACACTTCTGTCTTGTTGTTCTGTTCTGAGGAACTGGAGCTGAATGAAAAAATTGGAGGAATATTTTTTCATGCTCCACTTTGTCCCTTGCTTTAAATCCTGTTTTTATGTTTTATAGTCTGTTCATGTATCTGACAGAAAATCTCTTTTTTTTTTTTTACAAAGAATTTTAACATAACGTTTATCAGACATTTAATTATAAATACACTTTGGAGTAACCTCAATCTCGATCTCTAATAATAATAATAATAATAATAATAATAATAATAATAATAACAATAATATATTATTATATAATGTATATTTGGTTTGGATTTTTAACCCTCATTAACCATGCACCTCTCATATAGGATTTGTGAAATCTGGTCGATGGTTGACTTTTGTTCAAACTCATCAAGATAGATCAGAGCAGGAGCTTTCATGGTATCTGTTTCATTGAATGAACTAATTTGACTGAAATTCATTCCCTGTTTAAAATCAATGTGGTATAAAATCCTCATGGTGCTGTTGGTGCTGAATATTGCAGGTTTTGTAAATCCTGTGGATTTACAGCATAGGTACAATGGATTGATTTGCACATTAAGATTAAAGTAGATTTCCTCTATTTAACCACTACCCTGCAGTAAGCTTCATGATACAAGTAAAGATGGAGCATTTGTAAGTATTTTTTCTTCTATTTCCTACCAAAAAAGTTCTCTAAAATTGATTTTATCAATTTAAAAAGAAACTGAAATAAATAAATAAACAAATATATATTTTTTACCAATGGATTTTTTAGAAATACATGTACATATTTGTATATATAACAATTCTCCAGAACTGTATTTGTATAAAACTTTTTTTCTAATTTTCAAAAAAAAGTTAAATTAATTTTTTCAATAAATATCTCTATAGCTTATTTATTTATTCATTATTTATTTATTATGTAAAATGTATAATTCTATAGAACAAACATACTCACTGGCCACTACAGTATGTACACCTGCTTGTTGATGCAAATGTCCAATCAGTTAATCACATGAAAGCATTTCAATTAACCCAGTGGTGAAGTTCAAACTGAGCATCAGAATGGGGAAGAAAGGTGATTTAAGTGACTTGAACGTGGTATGGTCATTGGTGCCAGACCTGCTGTTACTGGGATACAAAAGTACTGCTGGGATTTTCATGCACAACCTTCTCTAGGGTTTACAGAGAATGGTCTGAAAAAGAAAATATCCAGTAAAGGCAGTTCTTTGGGTGAAAATAACATCTCGTTACACCGTAGGTATGCCAAAGAGCTTCTTTGAACACACAACACATTGAACTTTCAAGCAGATGGGCTACAACAGCAGAAGACCACACCTGGTGTCGCTCCAGAATGTTTCCAGCACCTTGTTGAATCTGCGCTATAAAGAATTAAGGAAGTTCTGAAGACTAAAGTGGGCCCAACCAAATACTAGCAAGACATTCTGATGATTTGATCTAAAATGTGTAATGCGGTTTTAAAACAAATGTGTGTCCATGCCAGCAAAAGCGCATGCTGTCATGAAAACAAAAAGAGGGCGGGGCAAATACTATGAAACGCTGAACTTAAATATATAAATATTTCAAACCTTTTACTTTTCAGTTTGTTGACAATGATATAATTTGTAATAAAATATGTTGTATTAAATTAGAAAAGAATGCAAAGTGAAAGCATTTTAACTATCACTCAGACCTCTGTACCTTGTTTTATTTTTCATACTGACAGCATCAGGAGCTATTGCATATGAATTATGCTATGAATTATGAATGCTTCTGCATTGATAAGGTAATGTGTGTTAAATATCTGTCTTAAATAGGAAGTAAACTAATACCCTGAATAAATTAAATAATAATGATTACACTAAAGCTCACAAAACATCTTATATATCATGTTCTATCATGTATTTTTATTATTGCTAATATGTACTAATTAACATATACAGATGCATTAAAAAGTTACATTACAACTGTTAAAGTCACTCAAAACAGAATCATATGAACGATTATAGACTGATCAAGAACCAGACTTGAAGTGATTTTAACCTATTTGCATATTGGACTCTGGTTGGATCTGTGATGTACCAACAAAAGCCTGGCACATGTTTTTTTTTTAGTACAGTGCAAATTTAAAGGGGCCCTATTATGCTAAATTTGCTTTGTAGTCATTTTTGGAAAGATGAGTCTCCATCTGCATGTACAAACCAAAATGGGAGGGGGAAAAAAAGACCCTTCCCTCGGCTTCCCCCTCAGCTCTGCAGTTCTCTGATGGGCTGTGAAATGCATATTTGTAAGAGGAGTAAAACAGAGGGAGTTTGAGGTACACTATATGGACAAGCAGTATTTGGTCAAACCTGCAGTGACATTGTATCCAAATACATACACGTCAATATGGAATTTGTTCCTCCTTTTGCAGCTATAACATGTTCCATTCTTCTTGGAAGGCCAACCACAATATTTTGGAGTGTTTCTGTGGGAATATGTGCCCGTTCGTTTTGTAGAGCATTTATGAGGTCACTGATAATCTTCCTTCCAGTTCATCCCAAAGGTGCTTGATGGGGTTGAGGTCAGGGCTCTGTGCGGGCCAGTTAAGTTCTTCCACACTGAACTCATCAATCCATAGTTTGGGCACGGTCGTGTTGGAATAGAAAATGCCCTTCTTTAAACTTTTGCTACAAATTTGAAAGCATAGCATTGTCCAAGATGTCTTGGTATGCTGAAGCATTAAGATTGTACTTGATAAGGGACCTGATTGAAACACCTGAGTTACTTTTGTCCATATTGTGGCTTGGGGGGGGGCGGCGGCTGACGACCATCATGCATTGCGGGGGGGGGGGGGGTTCTATGTGTTCACCCTGTTGGGGAAGTTTAGTCAGGTTAGTGGCTTCGGCCAGTTTTGTGTGTTATAGTGTGTGTTACTTCCTGCTAACTGTGCTCCAATTCATGCTTAGGCTGAATTGTGTGGTCGTGGTTCTTGAAGTGAATGTGCTTCCCATGCTGTGTGGCGAAATAAAGTTCTCCCAGCCATTGCATTGGGCAGCAATTAAGCTCACTTGTCTCTCCAAGATCCTTTCTAGCGGTAAAAACGCAACATTGGTGTCAGAAGTGGGATGGAGAGTAACGAGTTCAAGCGCACTATCGAGGACCTACAGAAGATCAGAATGGGCCGCCGAGTAGTGGAGCAGCTACGGAAGAAAGAGCATCTTCCGGACGGAGTCAGCACGAGCAAAGCAGCGCGACCAAAGCAGAGCGGCGAAATAAAGATTCCGGCACTGGATCTCGATGCGGAAGCGGTTTCTGGAACGGACTCATGAAGAGTTCCAGCACCGGAGCAAGCTACAGCTCAGTGCGCCGTCAGCCGACGAGGCGAGCTGCAGCTGCGTCTTCCTTTCTACGACGGTGCCGTCGAACCCTACGCATTCTTCGCGCAAGATGAACTAGCCACCGACTTCGCGAGCTGGTCCCCGGCGGAAACCGCCGTCAGAGTAGCACTCTCGCTAGAAGGCGACGCGCTCCGGGCACTGGAAGACCTCAGGGCCGATGAGCGGAAGGACTGGTTAAAGCTACATGAGTCGCTCCACTTCCGGTTCGGCGCGGGTGACCGTAAAGAGGCAGCGTGCGAAGAGCTAGTGGTCCGTGAGCGGCGCGCTTCTGAGCCACTGGGCGCGTTCGCCATGGACTTAAGGTGCCTCGCGCACCGGGGCTATCCAGAATTCGAGGACTCCGACCGCCGCAGCTCCGCGAGCACATCAGGTTAGCAGCACCAGCTTCCCTTACTGAGGCGCTACGCCAGGCAGAGCGCGCTGAACCCATAATGGCAGAACATCATGGCGAAAGAGCCGAGCGACCTTCCGCAGCTCGGGGGCGCTCGGTAGGTGAACCTAGCCGGGGACAGGGCTACCCGTCACGGTTAGGCAATGAACAAGCCTCCGAAGTTTCGCGGCGACACCGAGGCCCGGGACCTCAGGACTACCGTTGCAATGTTCTTAGGCCTGAGGACAACGTACCCCAGCAGCCGTTAAAACTAGCTCCGGGGGGCGCCGAGGGGAAGCCGCCTCCCGCAACCGTCTTTGTTCCCCCAACTAGTGGATTCAACTTCTGGTCGGGACGTTTAGGCAATCGCGCGGGAATCTACGTGAACTGTGGGCTGGACGACATCTTACTACTGGCGCTCGTGGACACCGGCTCCACTGTTTCGCTGTTGCGCTGTGGATTATTGGGACAAAGCGAGCGCGTTTGCAGACTGCCTGATCCAGCCTTCAATATTCGCACCGTTTGGGGGAGCTACGTGAAGATACGGGCTTGTCGCACGGTTCGAGTAAAAATAGGTGAGCAGACTCATTCTCATGAATTCTTTGTGGGGAATATTGAGGATGACTGCATTTTGGGGTTGGGCATTTTAGAAAAATGGGGTGTGGTGCTAGACTTAAATGACGGAACTCTGCGTGGTAGCTTCGGGTTCCGTCGGCCAGTTTTGCTAATGCCTAAACGACAGCCGGACATTTTAGCAGCACACACCCAAGGGGCGGAACTTCCGGTGGTCGCGCCATGTAAACATCCAGTAGCAGACCGAGCGAGTATACTGGGCAAGCTTTTGCAGCGTAGTAGCGCGGGGTTGAGTCCAACACAGACCGACACTTTGAAGTCATTCCTCCATGAATTCGCGGATATTTTCGCGGTAGATGAGCGCGAGTGCACCCATACCAACCTGGTGCAGCACACGATAGATACGGGTAACGCAGCTCCTGTTCGGCTACATCCGAGACGCCTTCCATTAGCTAAACGAGCTATCGCCGAACAGAAGCTACGTGAGATGGCCGACTCAGGCGTCATTGAGCCGGCGTCCGGTCCGTGGTCTTCACCGGTTGTGCTAGTGCGAAAAAAGGACAATTCTTGGCGGTTTTGTAGATTATCGGCGGTTAAACGAGGTAACGCGTAAGGACTCTTATCCTTTGCCGCAGATGGATGATGCGTTGGAACATGTGGCGGGCTCGGCTTGGTTTAGCTCCCTGGATCTGCGTAGCGGGTACTGGCAGGTAGAGCTTGCCCCGGAAGTACGACCTAAAACCGCATTCTCGATCGGGCAAAGGCTATGGCAATTTCGGCGTATGCCTTTCGGCCTATGTAACGCTCCAGCCACTTTTGAACGGTTGATGGAGAAAGTACTTGCAGATATCCCATGTAACCGTTGCGTAGTTTATCTGGACGATTTACTGGTGCACAGGAAAGAGTTTGAGGGCGCACTAGCTAACTTAAGGGAAGTCTTTCTGGCTATCCGGCGGGCGAATTTGCGGCTTAACCCCAAAAAGTGCCAGCTGTTGCGGCAAGAGACCGCTTTTCTGGGTCACGTAATTAGTGCTAAAGGGATTTCTCCCGATCCAGCCAAAATTGCTGCGGTAAAGAATTGGCCCGAACCGGTAAATGTGTCGCAGCTACGGACTTTCCTCGGTCTAGCCTCTTACTACCGCCGTGAAAGACTTCGCCACGATCGCAAGCCCGCTGCACGGGCTAACGAAAAAGAACCAGCCGTTTCGCTGGGACATTGTGCATGCCGGGCGTACTTATACGGTCAACCCTTCTTGCTGCGGACTGACCACACTTCGCTAGTTTGGCTGCTTAGTTTTAAAGAGCCCGAGGGGCAGTTAGCGATGCTTTATCCCGCCAGCCATGCAGCAAAGCACGTTGTCGGTACTGCGAGCAGGCAGAAGAGCGCGGGTGCGGTTGCGACGTAGAACACTCCCCACAACCATCGACTCAGAGCATTCCCCCCGCACAGTCCTCCAGACCCCCCGGCGGTGATCAGCCGTCCCAGCCAGCGTGTAGCCGAGTTACTGCCTCGTCTAGGCATCGTCCACAGTCGCTTCGCCTGTGCCACAGCTGGACAGTGATCAGCTCATTGCCGAGCAGGAGAACGACCCGGTCCTGCATAAGGTACTAGGTTGGGTTAAAGCGGGCCTGAGACCGGATTATACCGCAGTCACTCATCTGGGGCTAGAGGTAAAAGCTCTCCACTCTCAGTTTAACCGCCTAGCGTTGCACGAAGGTTTACTCTACCGTCGCTGGGAACGGCCATGCGGCGCTGGCGAACGCCTTCAGCTGCTGGTACCGAAGGCTGCTTTGCGGACATGTGTGCTGGGGATGGTTCATGGACATTCAGGTTCGGGACACTTCGGAGTAACTAAAACTCTGCGGCGTTTGAGCGCTCGCTTCTACTGGCCGGGCTGTCATACTGATAGTGAACTCTTTGTTCACCTACCCAGCGCTCGCGGGCACCGCTGCAGGACTTTCGGGTGGGGGCACCTATGGAGCGTATGGGCGTGGACATTCTCGGGCCCGTTTCCCGTTTCCGATCGCGGTAACCATTATGTGCTGGTAGCCATGGATTATTTCACGAAATGGCCGGAGGCTTTTGCCGTGCCTGACCAGAGCACTTCCACCACGGTTCGAGTGCTGGTGGATGAGGTGTTCAGCCGATTCGGCGCCCTGGAGCAGTTACACAGCGATCAGGGGCGAAACTTCAAGGCGGAGGTGTTTGCGGCAGTATGCGAGCGCCTCGGGGTGATAAAGACACGCACCACTCCCCTTCATCCTCAAAGTGACGGCCTCGTGGAACGTTTTAACCGGACTCTCACCACACAACTCGCAGTGCTTACCAGCGATCGGCAAAAGGACTGGGACGAACATCTACCTCTCATGCTCTGGGCATACCGCACAGCAGTGCAGGAGTCATTACAGTTAACGCCAGCTGCCTTAATGTTCGGCCGCGAGCTGCGCACTCCCGTGGACCTTGTTTTCGGACCACCTCCCCAACCGGATTGTCCCATGAAGCCTGGGTTGGATTATTTTTGTTCGTTGAAAGACAAACTGTTCCGTGTTCACGAGTTGGCACGTAAACACTTGGCGGACGCCGGTGTTAAGCAGCACTGTGTTTATGACAATCACAGCCGGGGGCGAGACTTTGCTATTGGGGAGCAAGTATGGGTGTATTCCCCCGGAAGGAAAAGGGGGGTCTCACCCAAGCTTATGTCCCACTGGGTGGGCCCTTGTACGGTAATTTCCCAGCTCTCCGATGTCGTCTACCGGGTGTGGTTCGCAGGGTGGGAGCGAGTGGTTGTGCTCCACCGAGACCGTCTCGCTCCCTACCAGCCGCACGCCGGCGAAACATCGAACTCTGCGGAGGCCGGACTGCCTCAGGACAATGTTTGCGCTCCTCCCTCCGCCGCAAAAGGACTCCGGCGTTCACAACGCCAGCATCGACCGCCTTCACGCCTCAGAGACTGAGTTAGTCATGGTGACCGGGGACAGTCACAGCTCGGGTGGGGGTAGTGTGGCGTGGGCGGGGCGGCAGCTGACGACCATCATGCCTTGCGGGGGGGTTTCTATGTGTTCACCCTGTTGGGGAAGTTTAGTCAGGTTAGTGGCTTCGGCCAGGTTTGTGTGTTAGAGTGTGTGTTACTTCCTGCTAACTGTGCTCCAATTCATGCTTAGGCTGAATTGTGTGGTCGTGGTTCTCGAAGTGAATGTGCTTCCCATGCTGTATGCTGTGTGGCGAAATAAAGTTCTCCCAGCCATTGCATTGGGCAGCAATTAAGCTCACTCGTCTCTCCAAGATCCTTTCTAGCGGTAAAAACGCAACAATATAGTGTATATAAATGCATCTGAGGGGGTATTTCAGCTGGAGTAGACAGACTTTGTGGCACTGTTGAGGCCTGTGTTAAGTAGTTTTAAAAAAGTGCAAAACATGAGACTTTTAAAGCGCATCATGAATCTTGAATATGAGAATCTCCATTAGAATGCAAATGGACATTGAGTTCCTCTTCTTTTTCATCATCATCATCATCATCTTCTTCTTCTTCTTCTTCTACTTCTTATTGCGTTTTTGTCCTTGGGCTGTTTCCTTATCTTTGGGTCACCACATTGAATTATTTGATATTGGAAATTGTTGGTACAGGTTTTACACCGGATGCTCTTCCTTCCTGGGAATAGCTCTAAGGATGCCATGCATTTTTTCGGTGTCTGGGTATTGTATATGTGCATAGGAAAGGGTCTTGCCCAAGGGTCCAATTAGTGGCAACCTGGCACAAATTATTAATATTATTATTATTATTATTATTATCTTCATCATTGTGGTTGTTGTTGGTAGAAATCTAACTGACAATTTATTATTTTGTTAAAAATCTGTCAAAAATATGACATAAATGGAATAGTACAGGGAACATGGACATGAAAATGTCACACACTAGAGGAGCAACAATGCCACCTTGTGAGAAACCTGTAAGAAGACGTTGATCCTGATCTGTTTATGATGGTGGTTCTATTTTGGACCATTCTGAATAGATTTGAGCCTTAAACAAACAACCCTCCGACTCACACTCTCTCATTTATTTCCTGTCATGCTTTGGGAGTCTAAAAGATTAAATATCCACTATGGGTTTCTTAAAAAGCTGACTTCAAACATGTCATTTCACAAATCGTAACTCTACAATGACATATTTCTTTATTTTATTTTTACAGGGTGTTCCACATGCTCTTTCACAAGCACTCTGGGAGAAAAAAAAAAGCCAATTACACCATTAAAGCTGTCTGTACCGTTGACCTTTTTACATTTGCTCTGTATGCTATTACACTCAATCAAGAAAGGTCAGTGTAAAACGTGAGCCCAATAGAAAAACAACTTTGGTGCACGTGCAGTTTTGTACTGTCCTGCATAAAATGTGCTGTGCATTCAAATGCGCTCGGGTTGGACCAAATCGAATTTGCGGTGCGGTTTGACATTTTGCTCGCTCTCATGGAAAGGTAAGTCTAAAATTGGCTACTTCCCTCTTTAATTGCCAATTGCTCGGACCCATTTTAATAAAAGGGCCACCATCTGCGTGACCTTGTCATGAAACTTCCATAGTGAATTGTATGGCTTGATCTTCAGAGCTCTTGATCTCTGGCCACTAATCAATATTTAAAAGTGCTTGGTATTTTGAGTTCATCCTCAGAAATCGTTGATGCAGAAACTTTAGACTAACGTCGATGTCAGAATAATACAGGGAGGCTTAATTTAGAAGCATCTCACCGAATTTGGTCGGACATGATTCTGAAATCTTACGGTAATTAGGAACGCGAGTTCCACATGTCACGAGGAGGAAGAAGAGAAAGGAAAAGGAGGAAGAGGAAGGCAATGATGTGATAATTCTCCTCACTCTGGTTCTCAATAAATGTCTGCTCAGACAGAGGTGCTGCCTTGCTGGGCAATGTGTGCCGGTTAGATATTGTGATAAGAACGAAGCATGATACGGGATAATACACACCCTGATGTAACTGAAACCTGAACGACAGCAAATTTTGAAAGAATTTCAGCTGCACACGATGCATTGCATTTGTCGCAGAGAGAGAACAACACCTACACACATATCGCTGTTGCATTGTGCCAGCTGAACACTCTGTTAAGATTCCTGATGCAGCCTATTATTCTGGCGACAGTTGACAAGAGGTGCTCCGGTTGAGAAACTCCGTCTGTATAAAAACCACTGGGGGGCACGTTCAAGTCCTCTTACTTTTAAACACTTCCTTGCGTCTGTATTGCCTCGCACACTTCACTGAGTCTCTGGGACACTATGGAGCCCCTAAAAGACTGTTTCATCAATTCTGGAAGAAGACACAAGATCTCCCTGAGCTGCAACAGACTACACGTTACACAAGACAATTCAGAATGACTCTGTTTTAAAACACACAGCTCATATTACATTAATTGTTACTTTGAATCTAAGGTTGCACTTGGAGATGTTTAGACTACCAATGGACCCTCTGAGCCGCCTAGAGTTTTGACAGAAAGAATTATTAATGAGTTATTGAATCAGAGAATGTGAGGAAGGCTGTTTTGGCTAGCTTCACGCTCTTAGATCTCTGATTGCATTTAGATCTGGTTTTGGTTTCAACCACAAACCAGGGAGAATCTTTTCAGTTCCAGAAGCTGCAATTTTCTGTTGGAAATCTCTTAAAACAAATGGATGGGTTATATTGGCTACAGCAGTCTTAAGGTCATTGCTACTGTAATGGAGTTTGCATTATAGGAGTCATAAGACCAAACGAGCACAGCGCATTAGGCTATGTGTAAGATTTATGAGAATTAGAATTTGAGCATAATTTATACGCTGCTACACACTGAATTCCAGAGGCGAGATTTTGCAATAAGCTGGATGACAGTAGGTAAGACACAGAGCATGGCAAGAGAGTGAGAGAGCGAGAGCAAGAGAGAGAGAGAGAGAGAGAGAGTCCATGGTAATATGGTATAGGGAGACACTCACTGGTGAAATGTCTAATTTTCCTCAGAAACATTTTAGTGCAATGTGCAGTCAAGTCCATCCATATTTTCTTTCCTATATGTTTTTATAGGAATTTGGGAATGCCAATTAGCCTAATCTGCATGTCTTTGGACTGTGGGAGAAAACCCACCTACCTAGAGGAAACCCACCATGCACAGGGAGAAGATGAAAACTCCATGAACACAGAGACGGGAATTGAGCCTGGCTGGGAATTTAACTTGGACCCTGGAGGTACAAGGTGAAAGGGCTAACCACTACACCACTGTGCTGCCAACAAACAAACAAATCACATCACTATCATAGTAAGTGATGGAGGCTGAAAATGAGGCACCAGAAGGGATAATCTAAGCCTGGCTTTGGCCCTTCATTGACAGTGTGCTCTATGGAGAGTTTCCAGCACAGTCAGTCTCTTAAAGTGTAGAAAGACACAACAGGCATGTGTTTCACACCTAAGCCTCGCTCGTCACTCAAGTACTGCATGGCCGGCCTTTTATAGGCAGCCAATGACAGCGAGATAGTTGGAAGTTATGTGCTGCCTGCCCTGGAGAGTTGAGGGCTCCTCTTGAATAAGATGTGGAGCTGGCCGTGGTGCTGAAGAACATGGTTTTATGGTGTTCTCGGGCTCGTTGGTCCATGTTGAGTTCCTGGTATGCACTGGTTCCTACGTACCTACGAAGAGTGCTACAAGGAAGGACAACTTATACATTTTCATGTGCATTTTACTCTGACATGCACTACTTTACTAAACTTTGTTGCAGTCCAAATACAGTCCTTCATTGTCACTAATGCCAGAGGTCTCTTTCAAGAGAAAAATTTTAGAAAATCTGCTCATGATAGGCCAGCCTATCGAAATTCCAGGAACTGCATTGTTGGAAATCTGAAGAACTTAAGATGAACCTATAGTCAGATGACTATATCAGTGTTCAAGAGACTGAACAAAAATGGTATCCATGGGAGAGTTGCAAGGAGAAATAGCCATTATCATGGTTATTGATTTGTTTACAATAACAGAAAAGGTTTTATTTTTTTTAACTTAACTGGGTTTAACAATGTATTTATTATTTACTGCATACTGTATATATGAATGTATTCCTTTGCAAAAAGCTCCAGCCAACCTTGAAAATAGGTACAGTAAACCTTTAAAAAGGGCTTTAAGCTGTGGCTTCAGCAAATGTTGCTGAGAAAACCTCTTTTGGAAAGTGGACTTTGAGTCCAGATTGTTTATTTGTTTTAGCTTTGCCTCACATCACTCATTTTGTATATCCTGGGGGTGGAGCCTCATGAGCATTGGTGGACGTGATTAAAAATGCATTCATATTGATGAAATCATTCAAAATCATTTAAAAGAGGTGACATGATTTCATTTTGTTGAAGCTATTCTGTTTAAAGACCGCCACACAATGTTGACATTGTGATGCACCATTAAGTTTTATTTTCGTGTTTCAACTTAGTACACTTTACAACAGAGGTGTGGACTCGAGTCATAATATTGTTCTCAAGTCAGACTTGAGTGACCTATTTAATGACTTTAGATTTGATATGATAAAATGGGTAACAAAAGACTTGATTGAGTCAACTCGATGTTGACTTTAACAACTGACTTGGGATTGATTCAGAAGCTCAAATACGTCATTTGTATTTAATAAATTGTCATTTTAAACAAAATATAAACACAATTGCTAAAGCAAAAATGTTTGTGTGCACGTTTGTTTGCTGAATGTACTGTAAATTAGGTTTATAGTGGCCTCTAGTGGACAACAGCTTTGGGTGAACAGAAAGAACAGATGCATTTGACAGTCAATGCAAAAATGCACAGCAGCATTCCCCATTCCCCCTCACTCAATGCCATCCTATTGCCCCACCCCCCCACCCCCCTACTTTATCCTAACCCCATTTCCCCATCGCCTCTACTCTTCCCCAATCCATTATTCATCCCCCTACTCTACCTCACCTCGTTCCCCCATTCCCTCGTACACTACCCTACCCCTTTCCCTTACCCCACCCTGTTCCTCCATAAGAATTTACTTAATGTAAAATGCATTTGACTTTTAGCTGCAGAATCATTATACCCCATAACTTATTTTTTTCTAGTTGTTATGGACTACATACTCGGGACTTAGGGCACAGTAGGGCACGAGGCGGGGTACACCCTGATGGGGTGCCACTACAATGCAGGGCACACATACACATCAGGCAATTTGGGAACCAATCAGCTTAATTTGCATGTCTTTGGACATGGGGGAGGAAATAGGAGTACCCGAAGGAAATCCACCAGGCATGGGGAGAACATGTAAACTTTACTGTACGCACACAGACCCCAAGCTGGGAATCGAACTCACACCCTGGAGGTGCAAGGCAACACTGCTAACCACTAAGCCACTCTGCCACCACTATGTAATTAATCCAGTTCAAAGTAAAGTGCTCGACATTTCCAATTTACTAAATTAACTACATTCTTTTGTTAATTCACTTGTGACTTGTTAAGTGAAGCCCAAATTTGCCATCAAGCCCTGAATCAAAAAACACTATGATGATTCTACGCTAATCCTGTTTCGTAGTCATCATCAGTTGTGACCTTGACTGTGAAATAATGGAAGCACTTTGATATCAACCTTCAGTCATGATAGAGTGCCAGTGATCAAATATCTCTCTGTCCCTCTAATCTCTATGATGCTCTGAGCACAAAATTGTCTAGTCACTGGTCAGACAGGATTAACTAACGCCTACCAGTTGCTTGCCATTATATACTGGGAATCCAAACTACGTGATATTCAGTGCTATATTTAATTATACTCACCATGTGGCCTAAACTCTTCCAGCTGGCAAACTTTTACTATTCCCAATTCCTCCATGGCACTCGTGTCTGGCCGCAAGTTTTTTGTTTCAATCAAACAGAAAACACATGAAATTGGAGGCAGATTTGATAGTTGATTCGAGGCCAAAATTAACTGATTAAACAAGAACAAGTGGAGTCAGGTGTGGCTCTTGTTTGGTTGGAACGAATGCCTGCAGTCACTTCGGCTCTTTGAGGATGAAACTGAAAACTTGTGCTGTAGGTTCATGATAACCGTGATTGCAGACGAATTTTATAAACCCTTTAAGCTAGCTTTCTCTTCTTGCCATGTAACAAACTTTGAAACCTTAATAGGGATGATATTCTTTTTCTAGAATGCGAATCTCTTCTTGTGAATTAATAATGTACATCATTTTCTGCCTGTGTGCAGTATTTGTTTACTTATCTATTTGCGTGTCTGTTGACATTAAGTTAATCAAACTGTTCATTGTGTATATAGGATTTCTGAATATGAAAATAAATACAGTTAAGAAAGGACTGAGTTATTATCATGTACACTGCCTGGCCATTTAAAAAGGTACTCCTTTGATTTAAATAAGCAAATACTTTATAAATAAGAGCTTTTGATTGAATTATTACTGCAGTAAATATGTTTTAGCAGTCGACAACTATCTCAATGCTAAGCTATTCCATGCTCCTGTGGAAAAAGATGTTTGTGTGTTTCAGAGGTCTAAACTGATTGGCCTTCATCAAGCAAAGAAAACAACTAGGGAAATGAAGGCTAAAAAGACTGGAAGTGGGTTAAGAACTGTCCAATGCATTAATAACCCTGGAAGGATAACAAGGAAGGAAGTTGAAACATCAACTTCACACAAGAAATGTGATCAGGAAACAAATGAAGAATGTGAGTGGAAAAAGGTCATGTGGTCTGTGGAGTCCAGCCTATGATGAGATGAGCTTATTCCAGAGTGATGGGCGTGTCAGGGTAAGAAGGGAAGCGATGCACCCATTATGCATAGTGTCCACTGTACAAGCCTCTGGAGACAGTGTTATGATCTGCGGTTGCTTCAATTGCTCGGGTCTAGACTCAGCTGATGACCTGAATATACAGAATGACCAGGCTATCACATCTATGGAGTCTTTTTTCCCTGATGGAATGGCCTTATTCCAGGACTTAAATAGTAAAAGAGTGGCTCTGAGAGCATGAGGAATTATTTCCACACATGACCTGGCCACCGAAGAGTCCTGACCTATCTGAAAGTCTTTAGGATGTTCTAGAGAAGGCTTTATGGAGCATTTTGGTCATCAATACAAAATCTGAGTCCAAAGTGATTGCTGAAAATAAATGTGTCATTGCATAAAGCTGCAAATGTGCACGATAATCAAAGCTAAAGGCGGTCCAAGGAAACATTAAAAGTATTAGAAATTGGTATAGTGTATTATATACAGTGTATTATATATTGTATTACAGTATTACTTTGATCTGCATATTCTTTAATACTCAGGTTATTACCTTACTTGCATTTATATTTCACTCATGGGGAAATATTCTACAGAAAGCCTTTGAGTTCCCTTCTCATGCAGGTGGCTCAGGCTTTTATTGTACAAGACCCAGAATGAGAAATAACTGTTTTTTTGTTAAATCTGCCCCAGTGGCTATTATGAAAACAAAGATGCTGTGCATCTTATGCCACTGACGAATGGCATGATAACCTGGAAAGCTAAAATAAAATAAAAAAACACAAAACATAGTTCATCCACAGGGGATGCTCTGGCTTAAAGAGATGGAGGGGGAAAAAGGAAATGAACAAAAACAAAGATGAGATAGAGGAGGGATAGGAGGTTACAGAAAACATTGTTGATGAAGGGAGTAGGAGCTTCTCGCTTCATAAATTACATACAGGAACAGCACATCTTACTGATCCGGTGATAAACAGTCACTGCCTAAGTAAGCTAATGCTCAGAAATTTACTTTATCTGCAGCTGACAGCTTGAGCTTAAAAAAAAAATAAAAATAAAAAAATTGCCCTGTTTTTCTTTCAGAAAACTGTAAGTAGCTATTGTCTTCTTCTTCTTTTACTTTGTCTTTCGGCTGTTCCCTTTCAGGGGTCACCACAGCGAATCATCTGCCTCCAGCTAACCCTATCCTCTGCATCCTCTTCTCTAACACCAACTACCTTCATGTCCTCTCTCACTGCATCCAAAATCTCCTTTAGACCTCCTGCCTGGCAGCTCCAACCTCACCATCCTTCTATCCATATATTCACAATCTCTCCTCTGAACATGTCCAAACCACCTCAATATGGCCTCTTTGACTTTATCTCAAAATATCTAACATGGGTTGTCCCTCTGATAAACTCATTCTTCATCCTATCCATCCTTGTCACTGCCAAAGAGAACCTCAACATCTTCCTCTCTGATTCCTCCAACTCTGCCTCCTGATAAGGTTGTAAGTAGCCTTTGTGTTTATTTTGATAGTCAGTGAAGCTGTGAATGATGGAAATTTTAAGCAGAGGATGAGGAGATCCTTTAATAATCCTTCAAAATAATATACAGTGATAAACTTTTATTGTACATGGTGGCCCAAAGTATAGATCCATAGGCAAAGAGGCAAAAAAAATGCTAAATATAGCAACAACTTCTTAAAATAAAACACCCTGTCTTGTGAACGTGAGAATAAGATCTATTCCATCTACTGTTGTTAGTTTTGAAACCATCTTGCATCTGAAAAAAAGAAGAAAAAAAAAGACATTTAATATAAAGAATAAATTGGCCTTGTATATGCTTTTATATCAGAGATGTTTTACTGTACTGTATATCCATGGCATATACACAGAGTTTAATGAATTGAAATAAATACAGACTGAGTCAGGATCTTACAGGAAGTGGATTAGTTACATGATCTGTATTTGTCTCCTCCAGTGAATACACTTCATCCATCTGGCACTCGGTCAAAATGCCATCCCCAGAGATAAAGAGGTCACGACTCGCCAGGATGATCATACCGAGGCACGATTTGAGATGTGAATTGAATTTGATTGAAATGGACACTTACTGACAGCCTATGCCTTTTTGCCCCAATAACCTACACTTTGCTTTGAATCCATAATACCATTCAAGCTTTACACTTATCAGCCACAATATATACTGTACACTACCAGTCGAAAGTTTGGACACGCCTTCCAATTTCATGGTCTTTCCTGTTTTTTTTTTTTCTTATTTCCTTCTACAATGTAAAACAATGCTGAAGGCATCCAAATATTTTCCAATAATCTCCTTCGATCAGTTCATATTGAGATGTATCTGCTACTTACTGTATGCTCTGTAAAGCCTTCATCTTCATCTGCTCTAATCTGAGGTGCTGTTTGTTAATTGTTGATTTCTGAGGCTGGTAACTCCAAATGAACTTCTCATCTGCAGCAGAGGTAAGTTTTGGTCTTGCTTTTCTGGGAGGGTCTTCATGAGAGCCAGTTTCATCATGGTGCTGGTCCAGTCTCATCCCACAGAGCAGCAAATGCAGCACAAATTGTAAATGCTGACCAGGACAGATAGGCACCAAACACCCAGTGCACCACAGCCTGCCATGAGGCCCAGCAAGCAAAGAGCCCACACGTGCTAATTCAGCTTCCAAACTCCCCATGTCACAGTCCAGGATGCCCCCTCCCCAAACACCCCGCCAACCCACACCATTTAAAGGATCGACTTCCTACATCCAACATCCTATTTCCAAAAACTACAATACAACACCAGAGGCTCTGTGAGGGGCCAGAACCTTCCATTTGGACAAGGAGAACCCAAAACCTAGGTGGATTTAATGTTTTTATTTTTCATCTATGGTCAGTGTATATGTGAGGGGTAAATAAATAAATAAATAAATATGCAGTTACAAAAAGAATTTATGCTCCAGAATAAAACTCACTCACTCATCATCTATACCGCTTTATCATGTACAGTATTCAGGGTTACAGGGGGCCTGGAGCCTATCCCAGGATGCTTAGGGCATGAGGCGGAGTACACCCTGGACAGGATGCCAATCCATCGCAGGGCACACACACACACTGACTCACATACTCATTCACTTTCTATGGGCAATTTGGGAATGACAATTAACCTAATCTGCAGATCTTTGGACTGTGGGAGGAAACCCACCAACCACGGGGAAAACATGCACACAGAGACGGGAGTAGAGCTTGGGCAGGAATTGAACCCAGACCCTGGAGGTACAAGGCAACAGTGCTAACCACTACACCACCGTGCCGCCTTAGAATAAAACTTTCCTGCAGTAATTGGATTTCAGCATTATTGCTTCTTGTTTCATGCCTGTAAAACAAATAGAAATTCTATTAACTCTATTACTCAACTCTTCGGAAATGATCGAACTGCATCGTCGATCAATCAGTAACAGCAGGAAAGCAGTTGACATGAGTATTGCTCGACGTTGAGATTGCTTGAGAGAAATCGATATTTGAGTCCCCTGTCCTTGAACTGTTTCACAACATCAAAAGATGCTGATGCATAAAACGGTCTTGTTTTCAGCCAGACTGGCAAAATAAAATGTGCACATCCATCTTTATACTGTAACTCAGTCTACCACTGGAACTCTAAACATGCCATGCATTAAACGTTTTAGGTGTACGGTAAGCTGATCACACTCTCTGTTTCCATACAACACCAGTTGACATGACGTGATCTTTATAAACTTTGAAAGGCATGTCTTTGTTGATATTGTCTAACCGTAACTGGATGATGAATTTGATGGTTTATCATAAGACCTAGCCAAAGTATTAAAGAAACTCACCTTACCAAGCACGTCTGACGCAGCAGTAATATTGCATTTAGCTGTGGTATGAAAAGCCATTAGAGTGGCGCAGAGCAGACAGCTTTATTTAATCTGCAGCCTGCCACCAGCTCTTTCCGCTTTTCAGACTGGCACAGTAGGTGTCTGCGCTGTCAACCTGAAACTAATGCTGTGAGGAAATTCTGGAGGTCGTGCCAGGTCTGAGACAAGCTTTTCCTCACAGGCCAGGTCAATCTGACCACAGCAGCCTGGTTTTATTCCATTTACACCCGTAGTGTGCATAGAGTGAATAGATAGGCTTAGTTTTTATACAAAATGTACAAGGTCAAACGTTTGCTACATTTTGACTTTCCTTTAGTGGTTTTAAGGGTGACAGCTCTCCTAGGCATTGGACTGTTATGGACACATTTGTTGAACAGCAGGAACACTCCTTTCCGAAGGGCCAAGTCAACCGGATATAATGTTTTATTCTTTTTTCTTTTAATGTGTTTCTTTAAAGTGAACTGAAATTCTGTTAATGGTAGGAACGGAGGGTTTCAAGTTTCCTGGCAATTTGTCTCTGGGACAGTCCACCCACAGACTTACCAACAATCTGATCTCTTTATGAATCAGAAATTTCTTTTCATGAGTTGATGGCAGTCTGAAAAGAGGGAAATAAATAGTAGTCGTAATAAATCTATGATCCCAAACTATGGGGGTGTATTTACTTCTTGTATGTCTGTGTATATACTGTATACTGTATATACGTGAGTGGATGTTATATGAGGAGTTTAGAAGTGATGCCAGAATGTCTCTGAGGCCATCTACTGGCTAGCTGTGGTACAATTTTTAACCTCACCCATTCTCATGTTCGGAAATTAAACACAATCCGTATTTTTATCTCTATTTTTCAGAAATAGTGTTTGTTTTGTCCAAGTTCACATGTCCATGATATCTACGCCTTCTTTTTATGTCAAATAAAAGCAAAATTACACACACACACACACACACACACACACAAACACACATATTAAGGAATTAAAATTCAAAACACACACACCTGAATTTCTTGTGAGATCCGAGGCAAAGCCTCTGCAATCTTGCTCATTCAGATGTCTGAGCCCTCTCTTTGTACTTAGATAACAAATAGCAAACCAACATGAGTGAACGTAGTGATGGCGTTAACCAAGACTAGTTAAATTCCACAACAAATTTCGATTCAATGTAGGACCTTAGTGAACATTTAAAGTAGCTTGGGATGCTACACAATTAACAAAAGTGAATGTCTTACTAAAACCCATGAACTGAGCTCCTGGTACAGTTACAGAACTGAGATCATTGCCACATATATGGGAATGTTGAGTCTTTTGAAAGACATGTGACATGCAAGGAATTTTCATAAGCTTTATATTAAACTAGCTGTTGTTGTTGATCTTTCGGCTGATCCCATCGATGGGTCGCCACAGAGGACCATCTGGTCAGCACAACAACTTGGCACAGATGCCCTTCCTGGCGCAACCCTTCCATTTTATCCAGACTTGGGACCGGCACTGCATCCAGTGGCTGGAGTTTGGGCATTGACTGGAAATCAAACCCAAGCCTTCTCCATGGTACGCAAGAAACCTACCACTGAGCCACCAGCGGCCCTTTTTTAAAATTCAATATATCAATAAAACTATGTACTGTTTGCAAATTCAAAGGTAGAGCCAAGTAGGTAGTAATATTAGATATCCATTACAAATGTCAGTACATTAAACTATTATTGTTTTTCTAGCTCAGGTGGTGTAGTGGTTAGTTAGCACTGTCGTCTTGCAGCTCCAGCGTCCGGGTTCGATTCCTGTCCCTGTGCATGGAGTTTGCATGTTCTCCCTGTGCTTGGTGTGTTTCCTCCCACAGTCCAAAAACATGCAGATTACCCTAATTGGTGTTCCGAAAATTGCCTGTAGTGTGTGTGTGTGTGTGTGTGTGCCCTGTGATGGATTGGCCCTGTACAGGGTGTACCCTGCCTTGTGCCCTAAGTCTCTTGGGATAGGCTCCAGGCCCCCTGCGACCCTGAATACAGGATAAAGCGGTATAGACGATGACTTATTGAGTGAGTGTTCTTCTAGCTACCTCCATTAGGGGTCGCCACAACAGAACATTTCATTTTATACAGTTTTTTACTAAGGTTCTGAAAAAATGGGTCCATGTAGCTCCTCAAATTAGTCAGTAAGTCAATACCCACTGAACCGAACCCTGTGTTCAAACGGCCAACTTTACAACACCAATAAACTCGTTTACAACCTGGTACAAATGTAGTTTGGGTCTCCAGGGCTAGATTTCCCATCCATGATTTAAGGATTTCTTGAATTTTGGTAGACTCCCTTTGGTCTATTCTGCTTGTCCAGTCTGGATCCAGGGAACCCCTCAATGAAACACATAAGTCAGTGCTCAGTGAGACGTTCAAAGTTTATTGTGGAAGACAGGAGTATACTATATGTGCACACACACAAATAGCACCAAAAAGGAGGGTGCAGGAGCGGTTACATCTGGTCTGGAATGTTCATAAAAGATAACATGGAGAAGAACAGAACCTTGGGAACAGTTCTTAATTATGAGTTCAATCAAATACATAATAATTTTTTCATTTGCTTTAAATGACATTGAGAGAAAACAAGAAACCAGATACACACACTCACTCCTTGCCTATAGCGCTTTATCCTGTATACTAGGGGTCTCCAAATCCAGTCCTGGAGGGCCAGTGTCCAACACAGTTTGATGATTCTTCTTCTCAAACACAGCTGATTTAACTAATCTGTTAATTACTAGGTTCAGTGGGTGTGTTTAGGTGTTGGT
>JAQMYL010000023.1:36523541-36535095 GCA_030014365.1 Clarias pachynema | reverse complement strand
GTGGCAACTTGGTGGTTGTGGGGTTTGAACCTGGGATCTTCCGAACCGTAGTCCAATGCCTTAACCACTGAGCTAGCTATGTAAGCTCTGGTGTTTTCTAGTGGGCGTGGCTCAGCAGTACAGTAGCTCATTTACATAGACACCGATACGGTGTGTTTGGAGGAGGAGTGAAATAAAGGGAGTTGGAGGAATAACAAATGCAGAAGGGAGCTCTGAGATCTGTGTTAAACTGTTAAGGAAATAGTAAAATATAGGATTTTTAAAGACAAAGACATGAACTTTAAACAGGCAAACAAGCAAGTTCTGAACAATCCGAATGAGTTCGATTCGATCTAGTGTTTGTTTTAAAACCATCTTGGATTTTAAATGAACAGAAAAATATCAAAACTCGAAAAAAAAAAGAAAAAAAAAGAAGAAGACTCCCAATGGAGACAGATATTCAGCCGATACTGTATGTAAGAATGAAGAAGTATTAAACTTTAATGTCGTGCATCTTTATTTTTCATTCCAGCTGTTTGTTTAACTTCATACGCGTTGTTACTGAGACACTGCGTGGGGAACTGAATTGTCTCGTTCAGCCTCACCTACTTCTGAAAGTGCCGTAAAGCTGCAGTTGATCCCCTCTCATTCCTGAGCACTCGGCTCTGTGTGCCCATAAAGCCTCGAGCGCTCGGAGAAGCTGCACTCCAGCCTACCCCTTGCGGATACGGTCCTCCTTTTTTTTTTTTTCACCTCCGTTACCCTCGCTATGGGAAAGAGAGCCGGATAAAAAACAAAAGAACGGTTAGTCCGCTGAGACCTGAATGTCCACACAGGGGCTCTGCAAAAATGCGAGGTGAAAGAGTTGGCCCTGAGCGTGAAGCTTTGGACAGAGAAGTCTCTCCCTGACACTCGCTAATCTTCTCATCCCTGACCTTTCCTCCATCACTGTCAGAGTTGGGCCTTAATGAGCGTCACTGGGCTCGGGGGTCAAACACTGTGTTGATTTGCCTGCTGATAAGCCGCGGCTGCTGGACGAGGGATCTTCTCTTCTTACGTCTAATCCTGGAACTAAACTTAGCTGAAAATGAACAAAACAAACTTTTTTCCATTGTGCAATTTCATATGGACCCAAAACCTTTATTTTACTTATTTATTTTTTTCCATTTTTTCCCTACCCTTCACGACGGATCTGCGGCAAGAATTACCTCGTCTTACAAGGGGTGTGTCTGATCTTTTGTCATTCATAATGCCGGAACAAGTGAAGCGAGACAGAAATTGCTCCCCCGTGTTCATGACGCCATTGAAACACATAAACGATTATAGGCTTTGTCTTAATTTGCATACGTTTATGCACCTGTTTTGGCGGAATGAGAGCGCGCGGCTGTAATTGTGTAACTTTTTAGCGTATAATTATGCAGCCGTTTGCACACTGTAATCTTAGATTCTCCAGGAAGAGTTTTCTTGAATTAATTACAATCCAGGGTTGTTTGTTGTCTGGATTAGTGCGTTCTCTTTTGTGCGCGTCATCTTTTGCTTTAAAACACACACACACACACACACACACACACACACACACACAACAGTGTATCCTCTGTAAAAAACAAAAAAAAAAAAAAAAAAAAAGTGTTTGTCTCTCTGTTTCTCTTCCTGTGATATATGGTGGCTTCGAGCTCGTTGCTGTTGCAGACTCGGCTTCAGACAAGAACGACGGAAAAAAATAGTCGTGAGAAATAATGCCGGAACTGAACAAAGGCAAAAAAAGTAGTTTTGCATTTGCTAAGTGTCTCATCACTTTTGCGATCTCCTAAAATTCCCCACCGAGCTCCCGAGGAACAAGGCGTACATTCGACCCCGAGTCATGAACGGAGACGTTGCAGCAGGTTGTGCAACGGCGTGTCTCTGTCACCTACTCGAGGGCTCTTTGAGGTGGTCTCAGCTTGCTGATTCCGGATTGATGCCTTTATTTGGCAAGGCGCTTCCTTGTCGAATGCTTGATAGGGCTTATTGGCAGCTCTGGGGGAAGACTGGCAGCAGGTGTAATCAATACGGCCATCCAGAGTCGGAGCGAGACAGCCGAGCCCGAGGGCCAGCCATCCATCAGAGCTCCAATGGGCCCACACTGGACGAGCCTAAAGTGCAGGGAAGATGTGCATAAATAAAAAGGCTTGTTTTAATTAGGTGCACTACTCCTGATGCTTCTCCGATATCTCTCTCTCTTGCTCTCTCTCTCTCTCTCTCTCTCCTAAGTGCCATTAAGAGATTTTTAAATAATACATTGGCTGCACAGGGAAAGGTAGACTCCCATCTTTGTCTGTGCATGCACTGTAAATAGTATCTCTCAGACTCTTCTTAATCTTCTCTTTTTATTTCTAGGGCTGCCTCTTCCACTATAAACCCCCTTGAAATCTTTTTCTACGATGCTTGAAATGTTGTTAAGCATTCACATAAAATGTTGCAAAACTTTTCTTTTTTTTTTTGTACGTGCCAGAAGTTCGAAGTTCGCTTCATTAAACCAGCCTGAATTGTGATGTCTGAGCGTTCGCTAAGCGCAAGTTCACTAAGCGCAATGTGGCGACGACGCGGGGTGCCGTTTGTGGTAAGCTGCACTGAACAGCAGCATAAACAGCTTTCCTGTAAACCAGACCTGATTTTTTTTTTTTCCAGCAGCTCACATTTCTCATAACTGCTCACAGAAATCACAATCGTATCCAACGAGGTCACAGGCTTCTAAGACTCTCTTTGGTCTGCTGGAAATATTTCAGCGTCGAGCTGCCGGTGCTATTAAAAGGACGTTTCTGCTCGCAGTTCAGACAAGCTGCTGTAATGTGGAACAACGGTAACTTAGTACCTTCTGGCGAGCCAATTACCATTAACCGCCTCGGAACGAGCCTCGGAGTGACACTGCTAATGTGCCAATGGCGTCGCGAGTTTCATAATAGCAAATTAAAGTGGCAGAGGCAGGAAGCATACACTCCGATGGCCTCCCGCTGCGGCTGCGGTAATCAGTGTTTGTGGGAATGAAGGAGGCAGTGATTAGCGCGAGTAAACAGAGCGCGTGCTGCCCTGGTCCCCACTGCGCTCATCCTTCTGCTGCTGCTGCACCGCGAGAGCTCATCCTAATCCCGTTCCGTCAATAACGTCGCCGCCGCCACATGTTTTCCCCTTCACCGACGTGTTTGTCCTGTTTAGAAAAACACTGATACGTACACCGTTTCCTGTCTGGTGCCTCCACGACCGAGCTTCAGTTAAGGACGTCGTGTTGGCTTTGTTTCGCTGTAAAAAGGTTAACGCGATCCATCCTCCATGTAAATGTTCCTTTATACAGCATAATCGCTTTTAAACATAAGAAGTATGAAAGCAGTAAAGAAGGTGGAGATGAGCTTATTGCTTATTCCGCTCACTCGGCGCATGACGGACCCCCCCATCCCCTTCCATTCACTCGGAGGCTAATAAAAGCAGTATTGAGAGTAATCCAGCAAAGTGTCTATGAATACTAATTACCCGCTGTTTACCCCCACCTTCCTCTGGACAATCAATAATCAAACACAAAGGATCGCAAAATCAAATCTGCGTTGCTGAAATTGGACGTTCATTGGTTCATTAGAAATTCTCATGGTGTAATGTGTAATATTCAATATTGGAGACAACTGACATGCTCTCTCTCTCTCTCTCTCTCTCTCTCCTGCCTCATCATTTCGTCTCTTGTTCTCATTCCTGCATGAAAGCCAGCTGAATCCAAGTCCTAAGACAATTAATTAAGTCGTGGACGAGAGGCCATCTCATATATACTGCCTTGCAGCATCACAGGATGATTAGCTCCGTTTCATTCCCTGGCTTCCTCTCTACCCGGGAGTTCCTCACTGATTCTCTCCTCATAGAGTGTGCTGTTTTTTAATTGTTTTTGCTTTTTTCTCTCCCCCCTCCCCTCCCCTCTTTTTTATTTATTTATTTTTTTTACAAGATACAGGATCGCCCCTATTCCTTGGCGGCAGTTAAAAATCGACCTGTTAAATGTTCTGGTGATGGAGCAGCCCTTTAATCAATAAGCGTCTGAGTTAGTGGAAATAAAATATGATGGGCTGAGGATTATAAAAGCCACCTGGACTTTTACTTGGTTTGTTAGCCAGGCTCCGGCGTACGAAGAGCAGCTGAAACTTTTCCTCGGGGAGAAAAATGTACAGCCTAACGATTTCCTAAATGATCTCTGAGATGCTCTAAAACCTTCTATAATTATATTCATTTCAAGAAAGGCTGAAACATGGCAGAATCCTGGATACAACGTTGAAGCCGAAGACAAAACGGTATATTTGAATATAAAACGATTTCATGATTATAATTATACCTGATTGATTTTCTTTTCTGACGCGGTTTGTTCCTGCTTTCAGAGCACCTATTTCTTTAATAAATACAAGGCAATTGAGCACGGTGTTTATTTCGCTTGCTCTGAATATGTATAACAAATGTTAATACATTTAAATCCTGCTGAAAGATGTTAGCAATTAAAGTAATTATATGCGCGTGGCACCCATTAAATCATACGAACCATAAAGCATGACTGAAGCGCAAATTAGCATTACGCTGTTTACCTTTTCATTTGTTGCACAGAGATGTTTATTACAGGGACTTTCTCAACATTCATTTGGGGTTTGTATCAAACCTGGGTTCGAGTAGGAGCACGCAAGGATGAAAGAAGGAGGAGAAAGAAAGAGAGTCCTCGTGACGACAGGGAAATGTCTAATGTCCTCACAATCACGTGGTCCCTACAAAGATATTAAAACTGTCTGTGTGTGTATATGTGCATGTGTGTGTATATGTTCAGGGGAAGATTTTTCCCACCTTATTTTCTTTTTACAAGTCCCAGTCACAGATGTGTCTGAATGATAAAGTAGTAATTATAACTTGCTGACAGTCATTTGAAGTCTAAACGCTGCCTTGTAGAGATTAAACGTGTAAATGAACACACTTTACAGCTTTATAGCGCTGCGCCACTTTCAGCTCCGTCCCGCATCCGATCAGGAGCAGAACTCCGTACGAGCAACAACCTGAAGCGTTTCTGTGATTTTTATTTCTCTATGCTTATCGTTCTGTATTGACCAGCTTCCTCTTGCATGCGTTAAGCGAACTGAAAGTGAGAGCGGACACTTGGTGGAATTTGTTCTCTCGCCGGCCAAAATCCCAGCGCCTGAAATATTCACAAGTCGTCTGGAGGTTGTTCAGAGGAGCCTCTCCGCGTGGCCAGGTCACCTGTCATCCTGCATCGATTCTCTAACCGAGGCAGATGAAATATAAAAAGGGGAGGCGTCTGTGCGCTTAAGCGGCGCTGCTTTACCCATAGTGCCGTGCGCTCTACTCTCTCTCTCCACCCACTCTGCCCAGCGCTCCTTGAGCTGTTTACTCTGCTTATAAGATGCTCCGCTAAACTTCTCATTCTTCATTTTTTTTTTTTATTCAGCACATGCATTGGAAGCTGTTGTGTGAATAAACGCAGGAACTTAGACCGTGTCAGAGCCTCTACGCCGCTCGAAGGACAACTTAAGATCAGGATTGTCTGATGTAGAGTGTTCTTTAAAAAAGAGCATTTATCTTATAGCTATCAAAGCCCTCGAGTGTGTTTTATTCATTAACCTACACTTTACCTTTAAGTGTACACGAATGTTTAAGCTGTTTTTTTTATTCTTTTTGCCGGAGGGATGTTCAAGTCCAACAGGGACTTTTGATAAAAATAAAAAAAATAACAGAACACAGAACAGAACAGAACTTTCTGCTTCATGTCTGATATACTGGCCTCCCAGGAACTCCTTTAAATGCCCTTGCTCATTGCTCACTCACATTCATTGTCAATACTGCTTTATCTCGACATGGGAGGCCTGGAGCATATGCCAGGAGACTTACAGTATGCGGGATACATCCTAGACGGGGGGAGGAAACCTGGGCACATGAAGGAACCTCAGCAAGCATGAGAAGAACATGCAAACTTCACACGAACACACCTCAAGGCCGGAATTGAACCCGGACCCTAAGGGTGCAAGTCGACAGTGCTAACCACTAAGCCACCATGCCACCTAATTGCCCTTAATTGAAATATAACATCCTGGTTTGATAACCAAAGGTGTTCTGTTTTTGCAGGACAATGCACAACCTCATTCTGCACCCCACAACACTTGCACGTTACAGCTGGTCATTATTGCCACATCCTCCTTACAGTCCCAACCTCACTCTAAGCCATGGAGCATGTTTGGGCCATTAAAGGAGTTCCAGGGAGGCCATCATTACTGCAGTAGGGGATTATATAGAGAAATAAAAGGAGTCAAAAGTCCTGGTTTCACTTGAACACCCCTCGTATTAAATCACTTTTTCACCATTTCTTAGTAGTTTCAGAGGGAGAAAACATCAGTACCGCCATAGTTTTTAACAATACAGGAACACATCCAAATTGCAAATATAGAGCGTGGATATTAATTCATGATATCTAAGATATTATACAAGTGTGTGTGTGTGTGTGATTGAACGCTTCATTATAACCCATATACTCCAGCTTGTATATCTTTCGCTTGTTACCTTATTAGTTGCTTGACTGAACATTGACTACGGAAAAAACAGAAATTAGATTGACACACTGGAGTGCTTTCTCATTTTAGCAGCGGGACGGTGCAGTAATTGGTCTCGGTATGTAATGGAGCCTTATACCAGATTCAGGAAGCGACATCTTTCTCAAGACGTTGTCGTTTAGTTGCGATTAGGTTACGATGATGCCCACCAAATCATGAGAGTATTAAAGGAGAAGGATAGAATTACTCTTTTGTGATTTGTGTTAAGTTTTATATAAGTATTCCTAAATCAAACCAGTACAACCACTACTTACATACCATTTACAGTGTATTAGCTATTAAAAGTAATATCGAGATGACTTACAGTTTATAGGAGGATGTGAGTACTGTAGGTTCTATGTAAATACTACACCAGTGTATACAGTATAAGGGTCTTGATATACATCCACGCATTTTGGTGTCTGAGGGAGGATTTGGAACCAAACACACACAATATATATTCTATACTTTTGATGCGGATAAATTATTTTGTGGTTTTTGCTGCAGTCTATGTTTATTTTCTAACATCAAGAGTACAGTAGGTTCCATGATGGACTAGTGGTTAGAATGCTGCTACCCACATTGCCATGGCCTGGGTTTGATTCCTTGTCAGGGAGGCAACCCCAGCTTTCAACAAACTGCCATTGGGTGTATAAGCAAGCATGCGTTTTAGTACGCCAATTAGCCTAATCTCCATATCTTTTGGACCGTGGCAGGAAATACCAAGATGAAACCCAGCAAACACAGGGAGAACATTGAAACTCAATGCACGAAAAGGCGGGAATCGAACCTGGACCCTGGAGGTGGAAGGCGACAGTGCTTACCACTAAGCCACTGTGCCGCGTCCTTAAATTTCTTGTGAAAAGCAATTTACATGTACAGTACAGTGGTGAGACTCTTCGTCACAGTAAAACATTTGAATGGGTCAAATGTTTTAAAGATGGCCGATCCAAGCCGAGGTGGCTCAGAGCTGCAGCACGTTCCGTGACAATTCACCGAGTGGACCGGCTGATCTTAAAAATCGAAGGATAACTCGTTGCGGAAGAGACGCATCTGTCTGTGGGAACTGTACACACAATCATTAACCAACACATTACAGAAACTCATCTGGAAGTTTTTGCCCCTTTCCCAGACACTCCTGACCTCGCTCCATGCCATTCCCACATGTTTGGGTCATTAAAGGAGTTAATGGTCCAACATCATTTTAATAAAGTAGTTCTAACTTTCGAAAAGAACCCAATACCAGAATTTCTGTCTGTAACGTTTCTACAGTATTGCAACTGAAAATCTCTGCTGGGTTAATATGTGTAGCCGTCAGCAAAACTACTCTAAATAATAAATTAAAAGCGTGATAAACGGCTAATATCACACATATTATGAGGTCATGATCAGGATTTAGTGTCTTGTGGTTTCATCAAGTCGTTCGCACAATTAACCCTCTACACAACATACTGTACACATAATGCAGTATAACCTATAAGCGACTGCTATTTTTAAACCGATTAATAATGATGGAAAGGTGGAAGCCGCATTGGCGAATTAACCCTGATTAATGTGATGATTACGGCTAGGATGATTCATGCAGCAATGTGTTGCTGATATACTAAACTCCCACGATCATATTAGTAATAGACATACTGCATTGCTTTCATATTACATCACCTTACATCTAACAGCAAAGGGAAAACACTTCTCTAGTCTGTCTAAAGGTTTTTTTTTAATGTACGAGTATTTTTTCCATTTCTTTGTTCTACTGCTACTCAGGAACAATCTCGCAACTACGGAGGCGTGGAGTACAGAAAATCCACTTAAAGTTACAGGAAAATTATTTTGACATTGGAACTCAAGTACCAAAAGGTTACACCCTGCTCTTTGGTGCTCCTTCAGAAGCTCCGCCTCCAAATTTATGGGCGAGTAATTGTCAAGGCAGAGACACATCCGGGGTAGCCGACCAATTTTTTTTGATGACACCACCTGTCATGAGGGAACTCCCACATTAAGGCTACAACTACCAACCAGGCATGGCGAAGGCTATTGCGTAGGCCGTGTGACGCCAACAACCACGGCTTTTTGAACTTTCGGAGTGGCGTACCACGCTCGGAGAACATCTCTATCAGCTCCTTCCCAGCCCGTGATTGCCTGTAGAGCCGTGATTGATGTGAAAGCGCTAAGCGCCTCCCATTTCTCCCCTCTGAGAGAGCTCGGCCAATTCGAACCCCGGGTGATCCTGTAGCCTCTCGCAGCCAGGGGGCCTAGAGAGGCTACAGGATCACCCGGGGTTCGAACCACTGTATAAACACTGTATATATGGATAGGAAGTGGACTGTTAAAATATTTGGTTTCACTCATCGTCTATACCACTGTATTGAGGGTCGTTGGGGTCCTGGAGCCTATCCCAGGAGATGTAGGGCACAAGGCGGGGTACACCCTGGACAGGGTGTCAATCCATCGCAGGGCACACACATATACACTCACTCACTCACGCACTCATTCACACACTCATTCACACACTACGGGCAATTTGGGAAGCCCATTAGCCTAATCTGCATGTCTTTGGACTGTGGGAGGAAACCGGAGTACCCGGAGGAAACCCACCAAGTATGGGGAGAACATGCGAACTGCACACCCTCGACCCTGGAGGTACAAGGCCACAGTGCTAACAGCTAAGCCACCGTGCCACCCCTGAGATATTCGCTGAATTTGCTAAATAAAAGTGTACTGGATTAGAATCGCTGACGCCACACTTAAGTACCTGCGCTACCTGATTCCTGAATACTAATAACTTTCTTCCCATAAATATTGACATAACATTTTAAAAGGTTATAACGGCACCTTTCTGTGCTTCCTTTCTTCAAAATCAGGCTGGTCTTCTAATTTCCATATCCATTCATCTGTTTGTCTCTTTCTTTCTCTTTTGATTTGAATCCCCTCGTGCACACAGTTTGGGGGAAACCCCACTTCATGCAAACATGAGTTAAAGCGGGTCTTTGCCGTTTCACGCGCCGCTCTCGCGCTCTAAGCCAAATGTTTCCTCACTTCTCTATCTCTCCCAGGAGACATTTTGTTTTCAGGGTTCAGAAGATCACACAGTTCACGTCGAGTTTTAGGAAGATTGTTGACAGCGGTGCTTTGGAACATTGTCTTTGGAAACAATGTTTTCTTCCCTTTCTTCATCTCTCAAGTGATATTTGACTCTGATACACTTCTGTCAGTGCGCTTTTACAGTCTTATCTTAGACAGTGTGCCGTGCTCAGTCCATGACTTTGGTTGTCTTTGATAGTGATCGTTAAAGGCCACTGATAACCTTTTAACACGGTTGCGAGCTTCTTCTTGAGTGCTTGATGAAAAAGCGTGGAGTGGAGTTCGAGAGACTGAAGAGACGAAAGCACTCCTTGCGCCCTTCCGGTGACATTATCTTAAGTGAGACACAAAAGAACACTGGCCTGAAGTAGCAGGAACAAACAGTCAGTGTCCTACAAAAGAAAAAAGAAAGAGAGAGCGAGAGAGAGAGAGAAAACGTAATGGCAGATAACATTGATCAAGGAGACAAATACGATCGCACCAGCGAGCTATTCATCATTACTACTCAGCCGCAATAAACCAGCGCAGCGCTACAAATGCAGATGTTAATCAGACGACGTGTGCAATAAAAAGATCTGTTTTTGTGTTATTGTCAAGAAAGATCATGTTAGCACCTGCTCGGCGGCGTGGCAATGACTCAAATCCGTGGCTGGCTTGACTGATAGATAGAGCGATGATAAGCAATGTTTCTGCATTTATAAAATGGATGTGCTCCAATAACCACACACACACACACACACACACACACACATATACTGGCTTTCTTCTTATTCTTCCATTAGGTTCATTTCGGAGCAAAAGCATTAGATTTGAGCAGACCGTCGCTTTCAGCACCCATGCGCCCGGGGCGTGTTGCTTACACACTGGAACACAATATAACCATAAAGTAGCAGAGTTGGTTCATGGGTGTGTGGCAGCTGTCATAAAATGCCTTCTGTGAGGATGTCCTACATCTTTTAACAAAAAAAAACAGCCCCATGAATTAGTTAAAATAAAGCCCCATGCATGGTTTAGCTAGAATCTGCAAAGAGAGAGAGAGAGAGAGAGAGAGAGAGAGAAGGCTAATGGTCTGCTCTGTGTGTGCAGCTGCTTTAAAAAGCATAACAGTCCAAAATCTCACCACAAATTGTTATGATCCATGAAGATGGAAAATATTTTGCTGCTATATAAGTTCCACTTTTATCCAGATAAACGGGCTCCAGTACTTGTGTTACTATGTATTACAAAGTCAAAATTGATTTAGATGTCTCGGATTTCAGATGTTTTACAGACTGTCTCCATTCGTTCAGTTTTGACTGACATACTATTAAAGGTCCCGTATTATACTATTTCTTGAACAAGTTAATATAGATCTCAGAGTTCCGTGGAAAGTGTGTGTGTGCGTGTGTGGAAATATTACTCAGATAATACATCTTTTCATAGCTCATACTCCCCCTTTTTCGCCCCTCCTGTTAACTTGCCATTTCAGTGTCTATGTAAATGAGCTACTCCTGAGCCAGGCCCCTCCAGAGTACAGCAGAGCTGAACAATGAGCTGGGGGAGGGGTTTCTTCTTATGTGATGTCACATCAGGGAGGAGAATCCAGTTGGCTTGTTTGAACCTTCGTCAATGCAAAAGTGGAAAAAGGACTAAAAGTCGGGAATTTCATTTAAAGCTAATTTTGTTCGTCTAAAAATGACTTTAACCTACATTTTGCATAATAGGTCCCCTTTAAGCACAGAATTTGTGTTTATTTCTTTCCTATTATATTCATTACATAAATATAAGCAAAAATACTAACAATAGTATCACGATGGGCACAAACCTAGAGCTTTATTAATAGTACTGTGTCACGTTTGTGTCGGCGTCTTGTGTGTGCAGGCATGAATGCAGAGGCGGCGAGCTGACGGTTCAGTAGAAGGGTT
>JAQMYL010000023.1:36510528-36521012 GCA_030014365.1 Clarias pachynema | reverse complement strand
TATACCAAACAAAAGAAACTACAACACAAATAAACTAAAGGGGCGCTTGGCGCCCTCTAGGGGTTAACCCTTACATACTGTATATTAAATTCTAGAAATAAATGCTTAAAATAAACAATATTCATGCCAATAGCACATGGCTATTACAAGCATAGCTTGACTAAAAATTTGTTCATTAAAGTTTTATTAATTTGCACAGCTTTAAGAATATTAAAATATTAAAATATTACAATATATATTTTTTTTATTTATCAAATCATGTACTGTTACTTAATAATGCAAGTATTAAAATTAAAGATTGAGATTAATTTTTGTCTTTGCCATCATATACAGTAGCTGCAATATATAAAAAGTATATTAATATAATCACTACATTTATTCTATGTTTATTTAGCAAAAACATTTATACTGTAAATAAAATTCTCAAAAAACTCTTGAAAAAAAAAAAAACTTGAGTATCTTAAATGAAGAAAATCAACAGCATTTTTGTTCCCTGTGATATGAATAGAGTAAAAGAAATGTAAAAATATGAAACCTATTTCTAAATGTACTTATTTTAAACAATTTAAAATGTTGAAATTTATAAAAAAGATAATTTTGCTTAATTGTTACCCTTTTCTATATGAATAAATGCTTACAATTAGCCAAATTATCCACCAACAGAACAAGATTATGAGTAAAAGCGTAAAAAATGTGAACTAAATGTGTATTCGGTTTTATTATAATCTTATAGTAAAAAAATACCAGATAAAATGTGTTTTATTTGTTTTTTTTACTAACGTTTAGTAATCAGTTAATTCCAATGTACACCGTTGTTCCACACTCAATACTATCATCACATTTTATTAACTAATTACATCTTTGATGTTTAATTCCACTAAATATTAGTGAGAATATTCAAGAGAAAATATATAGTTGCAAATAGTTACTATCATACAAAATTGCAGTGATGAAATATAAAGACAGTAGGAGTCCCTGGTCTGATCAAAGCAGGTACTGAAAACATCATTTCACTTTATCACAAACTAATTAAGAATAATTGCAATGGAAAACAATGATTAATCTTAAATTAATTGTAAATTAGGTAATTGGGTATTATTATTATTATTATTATTATTATTATTATTATTATTATTATTTCCTTTTTATGAACCACTGTTTTCTACATAAAATCATTTAATTTATGTAGAAAAGAGTGAATCACACACACAGAAAGTCGTGTTAGTTTAGTTTTTATGAGTTAGTTTTACTTTGTTTGAGCATTTTATGAGTTCTTCTTGTGTTCCCATTGTGTTGCTGTGGAATAGTTCAAAATCAGCTATCATAACAAAATGTATTCATACACATATACTGAACAGTCATGTTCAAAAGTTAGTAGCCCTTCTTTTAATTAGATGTATTTTTGTGTAAAAACAAAATAAAAAACATTTTATCATAGCGGGTCCCAATATTAGGCAAATACGACCTCGGATAAAGAACAATGTACAGTATAGCTTTTTTTTTTTGACTGTGCCATTATTTATTTAACAAAATTGAAATCAAAAAGAAAAAAAAGAAAAAAAAACTTGTGGCCAATACTAAGTGACCCCCATCTGACTCAATAGCTTGTAGATCCACCTTTTGCAGCAATAACTCTTCTTCTAATTGTGCTCACAGACTTTAACATTTAATATGCCCAGTGAGGCCTGTAGGGTCTGAGGTGTAGCTCTTGGGATTTTTGTATTTCTTTGAGCATTGCACAGTCTAACCTTGGGGTGAATGTGCTGGGACGTCCACTCCTGGAAAGATCAGCAGCTGTCTTGAGTGCTCTCCAGAATAATATTTCTTACTGTAGAACGTTGAACTCAAAATTGATTGGAAATGGTTTTATAACCCTTTTTCGGATGGATGTGCAGCAACAATTGCTTCTCTAAGACCATTTCTTATGTCTTTCCCTCTTGGTATTGTGTTACCTGATTCTGAACCATACCTGAATGGTGCAGACCAGCAAACTGCCAAAACTTCTGCTGATGATTAATTAATAAAGTGCTGATGATTAGCAGCTCCTGGCTGAAACTTACACTTTTATGTCCTGTGGAAGCAGTATTTAGTATTGCTCACAGTTTAATTTTTTTTCCTTTAAAAAAAAAATGTCATTATCCGTCTAATGTTGTGTTTGCCTAATACTGAGACGTTTTTTTTTTTTTTACAAAAAAACACATATACTATCTTTTTAACATGACTGAATTACATTCAATACTTTTAATTATCATACATGAATTAACAATCACAGATGGCTATTATTTTTAAACATGATTGTAACAAGGCTTAGTGTACGGTATGAAGTGTTAAATTAAGTGTGTGATTGCGTGTTCACACTCATGCAGCATCCAGGTTTGCTTTACCACAGCTTATCAAAGTCAGGATGGAAGTGTGTGTTTCTCTCCCGACTGTTCCATCCATTCCTGGTGGCGTTGGTTTGACTGCATCCTGCTGAAAAAAAGAAGTGCTCAATATGTTGGGTTTGTCGCTTTAGTCAGGGTCATGCAGTGTATTTTCGGTCATATTTTTTCTTCTTAGTCTTATAAGTTTTATATTGCTGCGATTTGGTAAACATAATGTTCAAATACAGACTGTCTGAGCCGGGTTTTCTGTGCTGTTATATAGTATAAACACGCAATATGATCACAGAACGGTTGTTAATCCAGCAGGATTTTTCGCTTCCTTCCTTCTGCGGCAGTGAATTTTAACTGATTCCCAAGCGTCCACTATGACGGTCCGCTACCAGCAGAAATATAGTGCTGTTTAGATTATGGGACTACACTGCAAAATATGGCATTAATAGCAAGAACCTGCAGTCATAGGAGTCCTAAAATAACAACCCATACAATTGATGTGGCTTGAAGCAGTATGAGCTTAGTTTAATATACAGCCCAGCCCTGGGGTTCTTAAACTTTTTATAGCTACAGATCCTTTTAACTGTAAAATAAATTCTACAGCTCTTAATATGAAATATATTTTATATGATATCATATATACCTCTATGAATGATATATTTCATTCACATTATTTCAAGCTTTCAAATAGTCTATTAAGGTTCGAGGTGGCATGGTGCCTCAGTGATCAGCGCTGTTGCGTCGGACCTCCACCGTTCTCGCCATCCAGTCTTTCCCGTCTTCGCCGTGCTTGTAATCCATCAATGAAGTCTCTAAGAGATGGTAGTTGCGCTCCGTTAATTGGTCCATGATGCTGGTACTATGCAAGTGTGGCAGTCTGACGTCAAGGGAGACAATAGCATGTCCTTACCAGTTTCTACTACATTCTTGCCAAATTCTTACTGCATTCAGGCAAGGATATTTTTGAGGATGTACTGGTAATGTGACTCAGTGTGACAGGAGTTTGAATCTTGCCTTTGATCCATGGAGTTTGCCTCTAGGTACAGTACTATGGTTTTCCTATACAGTCCAAAGACTTTGTATTTCAAATGAATGAATGAATGAATGAATGAATGAATATTTTGGAGCTATAGATATACACACCTTAAGTTTAAGCTGACATTGGTACTAACTAACAGCAATGCTTCATGTTCCTTTCTTTAAGAACAAAGGATATTTACTGTATCATCCTGGAGAATATACAGTAGGTTATTTATGTATTATAGAGTTACCATCTGTACTGTATATGCACATTATATATAATGTGAACTGGATTATTTAAATGGAATGGAGATAATGCCAAATTGACTAGTAAAAGAAAGTGGAAATTAAAAAAAAAAAAAAAAAAACATGAGAAAACTGCACCTGACATTTTCGCAAGTAATTATGATGGGAGGCCACGAAGTACTGTGGAGGGTGTGAGATTTCATTATCAGCTTTGCTAACATGAAAATGGAATCGCTCCATTACTTTAAATCTGTTCATCTGCACATTTTGCCATTTTTCCCTTCATTTTTTTTTTTTTTTTTTGCCTGTGCTGCATTTCCTAGTGTTAGAGTCATGACATTTACAGGAGCCTTTGTGTTCTGTCAGTGCAAGGTGAACGGGACAACAAGACAGATTGCGCGGCTGTCTCTCACCAGACCTGCTCGTATATCGTTATACGGCATGCTTTCGGTGTTTCGATCAACCCTGTTCTGACCTCCTGACTTCGAGAGGTGAAGCAGGAAGGAACGTTAACGATACACACAGAAGGAGACGCCAGCTTTGGAGTTAACTCGAGCTTGTTAGACTTCCTTGTTGGGGATTTGGTGGATGTGTGGCTGTTTGAGGCTGCGAGACGGCTTAATGAAAAGAAAAAAAAAACAACAACAACAGATGATTTAAACAAAAATATGATGGTGCTGAACTGGATTAGAAGAAAGTGGTTAAAATTGGTTTTTTGATGATTACAGTAAGCAGTTAATGAACAATATAATGTTGTGTAATCTTGTTGATGACGGCGAGTAACAAGGATGTCGATTATTTCAAAAGGTCATTGTAATTTTTCTTTTTGGAATTGATTTCCAAGATAAAAAGGCTGTCTATATGTATTCTGATATTTTAGAATTGCTCTTTCCATTAGGGCTTCTTGGAACAGCAGTAGGTGAAACTGTTTATTTATTTTTTTTGTGTTATTCGTTTCTTCTTGTAAAAGCAAAAAACAAACAAGCAAAAAACAAAATAAACAAACAAAACAAAACAAAACAGCTTGTAAGATTTACAAGATCTTCTCAGGTAACACTGATGTCCAATCAAGCCTGTAAACAGTTCCTTTGCGAAAGCTGGTTGACTATAACCTAGATCCATGCCTTTGTCATGTAAATGATGCTTCAGAATTCACCCTTGATCAGTGTACTGAGATTTGTGCTGCATTTACAGCTAGTAAAAAAAATATACTAAAAAAAAAAGAAAAGAAAAAAAATAATTCTCTTGACTATAGTATATTTCTATACTGGAAAATAGTATATATAACTTTCTAAGCACAATCATTGGACAGTGATCACATGTACTGTCATTACATATGTCTTATTGAGTTGTTTAGCAGTCAATAATTCCAAATCTTTAATGAGGTGAATTTCTAATAATTGTGCGCAGAAAGGGAAACAATTAATAAAATACACTGGTTAAAATGTAAATATTCATTAAAATGACGTTTACTCTGGTTTCGGTAAAAAAAGGAACATTCCAAAGGCATGCAATGTAGGAATATGGTAATCCAGATTACCCTGTGTGTGTGTGCGTGTGTGTGTGTGTGTGTGTGTTCGCGCACCTGTGCCCAACAAAGGGTTGGCACCCAAACTGGTGTGTCCCCTGCCTTGTGCCCTGAGCTTTGTGAGATTCTTTCTACCATGGTGGAAAAACTGAATGGCTGAATAAATGAATGAACATTAACAGAACATGTGTACGTACTGTATGTCCATGTACTATATGTCCTACAGTAGGAATAATTACAAGAACTAATACTACAGGAATGTGTTGGATGCATTATATAATGTCTGCATGGTGTAGCGTAAACCTGATAAATTGCCTTATAATGGATTCATTTATAATAATTATCTGGTTTACAGAATTGTTTGTAGGTGTTTGTTTGTAGGAAACTAATCCATACAATTTTTTTCAACCTCAGCAACACATCTGTCAGTAGGAACTGGGTTTCATTATAGCTAAGGTATTAATGTTGTTGTGAAATTAAGAAGCTATAAACTTGAGAGACTACTGAGTCACAAGACTCAATTGTGTGCAATATGAATGTGTGAACACGCCGCTTATCCTGGTTGCTCAACATGTTCAGTTTTCATGTGTATGCATAGTTGCTTGCAGTGTTACTATTGCATGTAAGGATCTACTGTATCTGTGCTTGTACACTCACTGGCTACTTCATTATGGACACCTGTTCAACTGCTCATTAACACAAATATCTATCAGCCAATCACATGGCAGCAACTTACTGCATTTAGGTATGTAGAGTAGACATAGTTGAGATGATCTGCTGAAGTTCAAACCGAGCATCAGTATGGGGAAGAAAGGTGATTTATGTGACTTTGAACGTGGCAAGGTTGTTGGTACCAGACAGGCTGGTGTGAGTATTTTTGAAACTGCTGATCTACTGGGATTTTCACGCACAAACATCTCTAGGGTTTACAGAGAACATCCTGAAAATATCCAGTGAGCAGCAGTTCTCTGGGTGAAAATGCCTTGTAGATGTCAGAGGTCAGAGGAGAATAGCCAGACTGGTTTGAGCGGATAGAAAGTCAACAGTAACTTAAATGACATCTCGCTACAAATGAGGTATGCTAAAGAGCAACTCTAAACATCATATTGAACCTTGATGGTCTAGCAGCAGAAGACGACACCGGGTGCCGATCCTGTCAGCTACTGTAATAACAGTAGCCTGGTCTCGCCAAAATTCGACAATAGAAGACGGGGAGAATGTTGCCTGGTCTGAGGATTCTCAAATTTTTGCTGCGACATTGAGATGATAGAGACAGAACTAGCCGTCAATCAACATGAAAGCATCCATCCAGCCTTGTATCAATGCTTCAGGCTGCTGGTGGTGGTATAATGATGTGGGCAGATTTTCTTGGCACACTTTGGCCCCCTTGGTACCAATTGAGCTTTGTTTAAATGCCATAGCCTACCTGAGTATTGATGCTGAACATATCCATCCCTTTATGACCACAGGATAGCACGCCATGTCACAAAGGTAAAATCATCTCAAACTGGCTTCTTGAACAAGTGAGCTTACTGGATTTACATAAATGGCCTTCACGAGCAACAGATCTCAATGCAACAGAGAAGCTCTAGGATGCGGCGGAATGGGAGTTTTTGCATCACGCATGTGCAGTCGTGATGCTATCATGTAAAAAAAATCTCTAAGGAAGTTTTGCAGCGTCTAGTTGATTCTGTACCACAAAACAAATTAAGGTAAAAACGGGTCCAACCCAGTCCTGTCAGGGTGTACCTAACAAAGTGGCCGATGACCGTATGTACAGTATATACACTCACTGCACACACTCTTAGTGGTAGAAATGTGTAACTGTGGTTACACTCGTGACACCTACAGTATTGTTATTCGAATACATAATTGACAGAGTAATTATTGATTCATGTCTTCACGAAGCACAAACAGATGATGAAATGTAAAGTAAAGCCACATGAAAGGCACAGCTACAGACATCACGCTGGAAGCGATGAGTGGCTCATCAGGCGATCTGTTTGCACTGTACTGTTTTAGTTTATTTTTATTCTAGGGTTTTTCGCTACGGGCAAAGAGAAGACAGGTCTGGGATTTCTGAACCGACTAGGAGTCAAATAACGATACGTCTTTCATGCACTTATATCGGTCACGCTGCAACACCTAACTGACATTCCCAAATACAGAAATAATAAAGGAGTTTCAGGACATCACTGACAAAATAAAAAAAAAATCCATATACTGTACTGTAATTCATGCTAAAAAAAATGTTCTAAAGCAAACAACAGTGTCTGTACAGTCAGGGTTTTCACTCATCTTTTCTGACATTTTCATATGAACAGTTGAATGAGATTTTTTCAAAGGAAGTTGTTTACCACATATGGTGATTAGGGGGCGTATGATTATGCAAATCAGTGCAGCCAGTAAAGCTGTGAGATTAACTCGATTATGCAATTTAATTGATCGTTTGTTTCCTGTTCCAACAGGTCATTTTTTTTATTATTCAAAATTGATTCACAGTCTTAAAATTATTTTTGGCAAACTTACAATTGTTAACTGGTCTTAAATTGACGTTTCTTTTTAAATTATGCAAGAGCTTTTGCAGAAAATACAATGCAAAAAAAATAATCCTCTGGTTTTGGAGATTATCGCTTTCTCTTCTTCTTCTTGGGTTAAAGTCTAGTTGGTGCATTACTGCCACCTACTGGACTGAAGTGGGGATCAAGGGGCAACCTTCAGTTCTAAAATGAAAAGTCCAGTTCCTCTCTCGGCCAGGCTCGATTTCCGTCTCTGTGTGCATGGAGCATGCAGGTTAGGCTAATTGCCGTTCCCAAATTGCCCGTAGTGTGTGAATGGGTGTGTGAATGAGTGTATGTGTGTGTGCCCTGCGATGGATTGGCACCCTGTCCAGGGTGTACCCTGCCTCGTGCCCTAAGCTTCCTGGGATAGGCTCCAGGCCCCCCCGCGACCCTGAATACAGGATAAAAGCGGTATAGAAGATGACTGACTGACAGTTCCTCTCTGGCTCTTGACTGGGTGAAGCAATCGCCATAGAGCCCAATATTAAAATCACAACAGAATTACCGCGGTACCTCTGAGTTCTTAAGGTGAAAATTTGTTTTGTGAAACTAATTTCTCCCCACAGGAAATAACAATTTCCAAAACTATAATCATGTTTTTCCATCTAAAAACAATCCAAACATTTAGAAAAGACATGTAAATGATTAAATATGAAATAAATAGACATTAAACCTAACTTAACCTTAATTTATGATTCCTCTTGGCACCGACTACTTTAAAAACCAAACTGAAACTGAAAACTCCCATTTCTTGCCACCATCCTTGATAACATTCTTGTGACCCATGGTGCTATGTCTTCACTAAATATTGCACTGAATGCAACAACAACAAAAAAACTTAAACTTGCAAAATTTTATTTCTTAAGGCAAAAATCCATGAGGTGGCTCGTTTGTACAGTATGCCGAGGTACCACTTTATACTGTAAGTTAACAGCCTGATGATCCCCACAGCTAGATTGTCCATTCATGACAACTATACAGGGGTGAATTTTTATGTAACTCATCAGTTAAAATTATATTACGCAATAAAATTATGCATGAGTTTGATTGACAGCTGTATTGCAGGTATCAAACTGCTAGTCTGCTATCGTAGACGGTATGAGTTTAATTGTAGGCGTTGACACAGGATGACCTGTAGGGTCTGGATGATGGAGTTCAATTAAATGCAAAGTAACGTTAGCATATAAAATGACATTAGCATCTTAGCTATGCTAAAGCAAAGCTAGCTAGTTTGTAGTTACTGCGCCAGGCTCCGTTCGTTCCATTCATTTGACCATTTATGGATGGACTGGGGGTTTGGGTGGAGTCAGTTACTGCCTAGATGGCAAAGACCAGAACTCCCACAGTTGAAAACCTACAGTATGAGTAACGTCACAGAGCGTTTGTCCAGTTCTTTGTATCCAGACTATGGGTGCAGAACAGTAACAGGAATTCATCCAAGCGCCACAAGTTCCACAGCATTTACATATACATTTAATACTTTTGGTTGATTTTAATACTTTACAATCCTGTAAATAGGAAACAAATAGGACACCAAAAAAATCCCAGCCTCTAAAGAAACAAACAACCGAATCAACAGTCTACCTTTGACTCACAGCTCTAGTGGAAAGCACACAAGCAGAGCATTTAAGAGTGTGTGGGTTTTATCAAGCTTTGTTTTTGGTGTGTGGGACATTTTTGCCGTTTAATTTCATTTTGTTTTACTATTACACAGCAAAAAACAATGATAAATGATATATTGTTCCTGCTTCCACTGCTCTCGTGGTCCAACCAGAGATTTCAGGTAACACTTGGGTCCTAACATTGTGTTAACCTTATTCTTTTGACATAACAGTTCATGACATTCTATCACTGCAGTGTTGTGCTCACGTGAGCTGTTTCGATTTCCGGATTTTTTTATTTATTTATTTATTTATTTATTTTTAAAGCACTGGATGGCAATATTTTATCCGGATATGCTTGGACAGGACCTACAAGGGGCGTTCAAGTCGACCGGGACTTGTGATGAAATTTCTCTTGAGCGAATGCGTTAAACCGATTGACATTTACAGACGACTTCAAGCACAGTGCGGTAATAAGACTCTTAGCCGCAGTAAAACATTTAAAAGGGGCAAACGTATAAAGAAGGCCGTAAATCCATGAATGGCGCTGCGGCTCAGAGACCAGTGCGGTCTGGTCGCACACTAACATTCTGCGAGTGGAACACCTGATCTTTGAAAATCATTGGAGAACTTCTCAGCAACACATCTGTCTGTAGGAGCTTTATACACAATCATTCACCAACACCACTTGCACAGTCCCCATACAGACCTGATTTCACTCCAAACCGTTTCCACGTGTTTTGGTGATTAAAGGAGTTCCTGGGAGGCCGGCGTTTCACATGTGGAGCAGACAGCCCGGTCATACTGAGAAAACCTTCTATCTTGATGGCATCCAAGCACTAGTGAAAAACTCATAACTCAAAACTGCATGAATCAAAATTCCGGGTTTGACTTGAACACCCCTCATTAAATTAAATCATACTTAATGATTTGCAGTAGTTGTGTGGACTGTATTAATCATTGTTCAAGTGATGTGTACGGTGGCCGTGAAGTGCAAAACAAATTAACAAAACTGAAAACTAAATAAATTAAAATACGAAATAACAAAACCCAAAACAAAACGGAAAACAAAATAACAAAACCCAAAACAAAATAACAAAACCCAAAACTAATTTGTTTTTTTGTTTTGGGTTTTGTTGTTTTGTTTTCGGAT
>JAQMYL010000023.1:36467204-36486082 GCA_030014365.1 Clarias pachynema | reverse complement strand
CTTTTCGAACTGCTTGCTCACGCACCATTAGGGGCGGAGTAACACACTCGGAGGAAAGTGCTAGCCGCTCCTTCCGCATGCGCGAGCTCACAGACGGATGATAGGGCGAGCGCTTTACCAGTGGGTGTTATACTCTTGACAGGTTTTTGTAGTTTTAGTCGGTGTAAATCAGTTCCAGTTTGAGAGTTGGAGAGAGGATGAGAGCGTTTTGCTTGCAGAGGAGGTAGTAAAATGTAAAGAAATAATGAAACAAAATTCTGTCCACCTCTTACCTCTAAAGATAAAAAAAAATGAGTGGACAGCAATTTGCGAAACCGTCAATTTCACCTGTCAGTTTGCTGCACGTACCCCTGACGAGTGTGAAAACAGGGGTACTCCATGTTAATGAAGTGATGAAGGGCTGCTTATAACAAAGAATCTAAACAAAATAGTTCTGTACATTCAAATAACTTAATATAATTAAATCCTTTTGTTTACTTTTAATTAGTGAAGTCACCTCCATTTTTAAAGTGCATTTAAAAGAAATTACATGATTTATAGTATTAGCACAAAAAAAAAAAACTTTAACCAAAAACAGAACCAATTTCAGTAAATAAAGACTTACCGTAACAAGCTGTGCGGAAGTCATTCAGTCTTGATTGAATTAACAGTTTTGACATAATGTGGGAAAAATCGATTAGTTTGACAGCTGGTGTTTTCTGAGGAATCACACAATGCTAAGTGATCTGAATCTTTGTGGCAAACCTCGGCCGTGCCTCTAGCATTGCTGGAGCTCCATCTGTTGTGAAATTCACCAGCTTCTCAAGGGCAACTCCTGGCATCCCATCCAGAGTGAATTCTGTGCCACCCAATGACCCTCATCAGAAAACGAATGAAATTTTAAAAGCATCCTAAAATATCAGACAAACAAAACCACTAAATAAACATCACCTTGATCATGTCCAGACCCCTAGTCACAGCATATGAACCTACTGATGTATGTGTAACTGTATTAGTTTTTTATCATCCATTTTGTCTGTGAATTCAGAGCTTAATCAAGCTCATTGCTGAAATTAAGTGCCCTAGCTTTCTATTTAACACGATGTGGGATTTAGCCCTGGAACCCGGAAGTTAACTTACTGTAGCTTATATTCAAACGCGGAATAAGTCGAAATATAAAGATAAACTTATGAATGTTACAGGACTGCCCATCACCTCCATCGTTTATTCTTCTCACCTTTTGGCTACATAATACCATACGAATTTAAAACTGCTTTCACCCCTGTTAATTACAATAACTGACAGTCGGCAGTTCCACCAGTGGCGGTCAGTTAGTTCCGCCAGTTATGGAAGGATGCGTGTTGGTGGAGCAAAATAACTGATTAAATAAACATACAAATCATAATATGTTGGTAATAAATGGTGTTTGTGGAATTGTTTTATAAAAGCAATATCACACTAGAGGTCATGCTGTTGTGCTGGTTTTCAGCACATCTGTGATGCAGTCGTAGGCACGAGGGACAACAGCACTCTGTCTTATGTGATATTACTTAATTATATACAGACTTCTAAGAAATACAGTTGATTAAGACAAATCAGACATTAGTGTTTCTGAAAGTCATTAAATAAGAAATTGCAATGCCCAAAAATCTAATCGAATTGAATCAGCAGTCTACCTACAGTACAATTCATATCTCTAGTGGAAATATAAACACTTCCAAAATGAAAGCCTGACTAATCAAATTGGTGGACGGGAATGAATTGACGTACTGTATATTCAGTTATAAGTATGTGATGCTATTATACAGCCATATATATATATATGGCTGTATAATATATGGCTGTATATATATACAGTATATTTATATAGATTTTTTTTGTCTAGGATTATATTCTAAGAAGATATTTGCAAAACAGCTATTTAATTGTTTCTTTCCTCAAATTTATATTAACATGATTTTACCCTGCAGCATACTTCTTCTCTTCGAGAACAGGAAATACGAGATAATGTCTCGATAAAAGTTAGCTGGAAGATTTGGGCTTTTCTTTAAAGCTGAACTTTGCAGGAAATCCATCAGAGCCGGATCATAAATGAATTTAAATCGAAGCTTGTTGTATGGCTATGTCAGGGAGAGGAAGAAAAAAAAGACACACTTCCTGATGGAATGTATTCCATGCAACACAGATAAGAATGTTTTTTAGCTTTGAGGGAAAGTCAAATTCAGTGATCTTGTTGGGGATGTTTGGGTTTTACAAACCCGTCGCTTTGCACAGATATTAGGGTGCATTTACATGGACTATAATATTCCACCCATAATAGGAATAATATTAGTAATCAATCGGAATAGTCTGACTGAATCGATCTGAATCAATTCTTAATGGGAACGAGATGAATGGTGTAAACCTTTGTTAATCTGTTTAATAGTTAAGTATTAGCCATGTAAACACTTCATCTGATTCTTACTTTGTGGTCGGAATAAATATATTCTTTCTGTTCATTTTTGCCACATGGGGAAATGATAAGGGTGACATAACAAAAAAGTTTCCATTCCTGATCCAAAATCTCTGTGAGAACAACTCTAACCTGTTTACTTTCATCCACTGGATACTGTATGTGGCTAAGGAAGGGCACTGCTTGGCTCACCATTTCATACATAGTAGAGCATCTAATCAATGAAAGATTAGACTGAATTCACGTAACCAATCATAGCACAGAAGGTGGAATTTACAGTATTGAAGCCTAACCTAACGTTTTTGCCTTCAGACGTGCCTGAATTCTTCAAGAAGGTCTGAAGGCAAAAGCAACAGGGTGCTGGAAACTCCTTCGAGATCTCCTTAGATGTTTTGGTCCATATTGACATGACACAATAACACAGTTGCTGCACATCCATGATGAAAATCTCTCGTTCCACAACATCCCAGTGGTGCTCTATTGGATCAAGGTCTGGTGACTGTGGGGGCCATTAGAGTACCGTGAACTCATTGTCACATTCAAGAAACCAATTTGAGGTTATTTTAGCTTTTTTTAGCTGGTCATAAAGGGATGGACATGGTCAGTACAATACTTAGGTATGCCGTGGCAATTAAATGATGCTCAATTGAGATAAGGCGTCCAAAGTGTGGCAAGAAACTCCTTACCTACTGTAACCATTAACACCTACCAGCTGTCTGAAAGGCACTGCGGAAACTTTCCTCCTTACTCCGGCCTCTTACAAGCCGTTCTGTTTAATAAAAGCAAAAGAGCTGATTTGAAATAGTTAGAGCTTCACCACAGAGCACTTATACTGCCAGGTTCAAGAGCATGTCTCTGCTTTTCCTTTATACCTGACAGTGATGACAGAGGAGCTGTGACGATCTTACACTAAAGCTTGAGTTCTGAGTGAGATTAATCTCACAGACCAGGCTTTGGATAATCCCGCTCAAAGGCACATTCCAGTCGCTTTAAGTCTAATCAATGTCAAATCAATCAGTCCCCACTTCAACCCCGCATTTAGTTTTTTTCATCCTTTGGACTCTCTACCATCATGTTCGTTTATGCCCTTTGTTGTGTTAAACTCATTCCTTCATCGTTTTTAATGTGGATGATGTAGCGATTGTTCAGACGGTTTTAATGTGGATGATATAGCGATTGTTCAGATGCGAATGATTTTTTTTTAAATGAACTATGTTCTACTCACTCGATATTCAGTATTCAAAGCCTGGAAAGGGAAATTGCATTAATTAGTCTTAGTTCATTAAACCAGACGGAGGAACTTCATAAATCACAAGCACTTTATGAGCTTGGATTTCACATCCTGACCTCCGGGTGACCTTACAGATTCCCAGACAAGAACGAGAGTTTCCTGAGACCTGTCTGAGACTCGTTTGTATTTGAGAAGTGTTTTGGCTGTGATATAAAGCACCTATTGGAACGCATAGTTCCTTCTGTCTGACGTAAAGCAGAGTCATAAACGATCCTCTCAAATAATCAGCTCTGAAGATTTGCGTGAGCTCTCGTGTGCATTCTGAGGCACCCATTGGGTGGATTTGATCCATTTGAGCCTGTCTGCTTCTCAGGTTTATAGCAGTGATTAAAGAAGACGATGAAGAGCACTCCTCCCTTTAGTCCGATGACACAGGTTATTTGCAGCTCTGAGGTGCTGCGCAAACGAGATATCCCATTGACCCACCTTAATCTTATAATTTCCAGAATGCCTGAGAATCGTTTATCTTATGTGAGCAGCCATGAAAAAAAGCACCTGTCTGGATGGTATATTTGTACATTTATCCGCAAAGGAAATGGACTGATTTTTTTATTTATTTATTTATTTATTTTAGGAAAGAGACAGAAAAAGGACATACTGTAGACGGGGTCATGGGGACACAAGGCAGGGTACACCCTGGACCGGGTGCAGATCCATTGCAGGGCACACACACACACATACTACAGGCAATGTGGGAACGTCCTTTAGCCTAATCTGCATGTCTTTGGATTGAGGGAGGAAACTGGAGTACACAGAGGAAACCCACCAAGCACAGGGAGAACATGCAAACTCCATGCACACAGACCTGAGGCGGGAATCAAACCCAAACCCTGGAGGTGGAAGTCACCATGCTGCAGGCAATTAATTTCTCTGTTTCACAAATGACAATAAAAGAAAGCTTTTATTAGGCTTGTACTCATTTATGTAATCCAAAAATGACCAGAAGAAAAAAAAAATCTCTTTCAGTACTAGAGATTAATATGAATTTAGCCCCTAATTCAGCTGTTTAGGTTGATTTCATGGTAGCACTTTACAGAATTTCTTCTTAGAATTTCCTTAAGTGGGTTATGATGACATTGTGGAAGGGTCGGGTGTTAAACCTGACTTACAGAAGTATAGTGAACACCACATATTACTACCCAAATGGTGCAATGAAAATGAAACTGAAAATCTTTAGCACTTAAAAGACTGCATAGTAATAAAAGTCAGAAAAATAAATTACAAAAATGCTCACCTGGTGATGGAGGTGACGACACATTTATAATCCATGTGAGAATAATATCAGTGCAGTGTTGCTCTCGTTTAATAATAATATTAGTAATAGCATACTAATAATCATAATGTAGTAAAACGTGATATGTAATGATGATATAAAAATGATACTGTAGCATACTTCTATACTGTATACACAGTACCAGTCAAACCATGCAATTATAAGTGGTGGCTAAATTTTTGATTAGTACTGTACATACTGTATGATGGGTGTTGTTTACCAAGCTGAATACGAACAGATTTATTTGTCACAAGAATGTCTTTTTTCCAAAAGACATCTGGAATGTATGAAAATCCTGGATTTTTCAAAAAAAATTTTTATTTAAATAATGTGAAGGTGTGTAAATTTACACATTACAGACTTACTTAACTGCGTACTGTATTTTTATTGCATTCAGAAGACGCCATTCTAGAGTGATTAATAGAACAGCTTTGAGCTATATTCACATTACATGATTCAGATTTTTTGGTCAGATCAGATTTGCATATCATGACGGTTCACATGGCGGTTAATTACAAGGGACTTTTATGTCGTGACTCTAATGTGGACACGTCGATATGTCTTTGCTCACATTATGTGGATTAAAACACATCATATTTTTGTGAACATGCACTCATGTCAAAGGATGGATGTGATTATAGCAAAAGATATGCTTGAGATTTTGCTTTGAAGGAGGAAAAGCAGTTAGTCGGCTGCGTGTGTTGAGGTCCAGAAGAAGGAAGAAAGCAAGACGCCTCGCTTTAGCTGTTATAGCAGCTGCCGCTGCTGAGTGGTGACGTCAGTGATGTACACCTGCAAAGGCAAAAGGTCAGATGAATTCCGATCTGACCCTTGTTCAAGTTTCATGACCACATGTCTGATCAAGGGCCACATATGATGGTGACTCAGATCCAATTTGAAAAACATCAGATTTGTACATTCAACATGAAAAAATTATTCAAAACTATTTTTTTTTACATTATTAGCATTAATTAGAGAATAATAATTAAAAATAATAATGAAGAAAAAATAAAGAAAGCAACCCAAATGTGTATTTAAGAAAACAGAAAAAACAGAACTAATCATTGAATTATGATAAAAGAAATGATTGTGTAAACTGATGTGAGGTTTAATTGGACTTTTGTTGGTGAATAATTATTTAGGTAAATTTAGTGGTCTAAAATAATGAATTCCTTAAAAATACACCACATCTTTTATAGCAATCAGAAACCGCTTTTTTCCTTAAATACTTGCATTTTGCTAGAGTATAATTTCTTCTTCTTTTGAAATTTATGGAAATATGGTGAAATACCCCCACTGGAGTGTAACACAAAAGATTGAAAAACAAAAAGGAAAACTCATTGCTTTGTACTAGACATGACATTTAACAGTCAACAGCAGATCTGTGTTTATTAAATCTTTCTGGTAGCTTGTTCATATTCTAAAATGTTTAATAAATGAAGCTGCTTGATCCAAATTAGACAGTAAACTTTAGTCCTGTTCAATCAAATTGAGTCTAAAATCAAACTGGAAAAAAAAAAAAAAAATTATATATATATATATATTTTTTTCTACTTCTGCCTTTTTTAATTTAAATCTTTTAATGATCCTGCACATTTTGTGCTCCCAGCTGTCTGTACACATGCACAGCTGTATTAACATGCTATGTACTGTATATATAGTATATCCCATATGTTCATGCTATGGGATATACTATTACTTAATTTTACTACTCAAACAATATTTGTTTTAAAAAGTAGTCAATTAGTTGTCTTTTCCACAGTTCCACATTATATTATCAGTATCAATTCTTCATCTGGCTCCACCGAAGAATGTTAACAATGAATGTAAATAAATCAATGCAAAATAGTGGATATTAACGATATTCTTTATCACAACTCAAACTGTCTACTCGATTTCTTGAATATTTGTACTTTTAAACCAGGGCTGGTCAAATCAGTGTCCAGTACAGTTTGTAAATTACCAACACATAAACACACCCAGTGAACCTGGCAATTAACAGGTTAGTTGAATCAGTTGCATTTGAGCAGAAAAATCATCAATCTGTGCTGGACACTGGCACTCCAGGACTGGAGTTGAAGATCCCTGATTTAAACTCTTCAGTGTGCGCTCTCTCCCACCCCAAAGTGTCATCTGTTACATAATGAACATTTTATCAAGAGCAATAATGCATTATGAAATGGAAACCATGACAAAAAAAATAGATTCTGAATCCATCAAGGAAGTGAGAGGACATACACACACTCTCTCTCTCTCAATCTCTCTGTCTCTCACACACACACACATACACACAGTGGGGTCGAGAAACACTGTTGCTGCTAATGGACTCTTTTTACATTACTGGCTAACTAACTAAAAGAAATGGCCAAAACACAGTATTTCTGCAGATTTTTTTTTTTTTAATGTATCTTGCTTTATTAGAAATTTCAAGTTGCTAACTTCATTCATTTTGGAGAGATGATTTTATATGTTCCCCCAAAAATGGCCATTTTTCAGCCTTATACTGTTTTGCGTCAAACAACAATCATTTAAATGATTCAAATTATTCATATTTCTTGATGAGTATTGATACTAATGTGTAAGATTTTAAAAGCACATGACCTGTAAAAGTTGTTGCTATGACCTGTAGTGCCCGTAACCATGTCAAATTTATGTTGCAATATCTTAAATATTATGCATTTTAGAATAATTTTTCATGTGAAATCTAAATTGACCAAGTTTAATCTGATTGACAGTTAAGATCATTAAAAAATTGAAATAAAAAAAAGCTACAGACGCTACATTAAATGTATTTAGCAAATGTGTTTCTTTTTATCTGATAAAAATATAAATCTGTATGGATATTTATGCAAAACAAAGCATGGATCAGTACAGTAGATAAAAAGCATTAAGCATTATGAAAAATAGAGTTATATGATCCTATTTGAAAATTCACTTTTTCACCCAGGTGAGACAATTTTTAGCGCCAATACCATGTTTTGGCTGAAAGTAAAGTGTCGGCTAACTGGAGCATTCCAGGTCTGGATAATAAAATCTCCATGTGGAGAAAACAGTCTAAAATGTGTTCATTATGTTCTTCAGGCGCACTGCCATCCTTTGGGACTCTGTGAACAGGAGTCGAGTACCCAGTTACCTTCCAGATCAAGCACAAACTGTAGCATGTGCTCATTGTACTGTTGTACAAGTTACTTATTCATAATTACAAGATGTTCTTATAGGCGAAATATGTTAAACCAGCACAATGCTGATTACGTGGCCTACCAGCTTTAATGCTACAGTTGTGGGATTATGCTCTTGCTATTGTTTCTAGGCTCGCATATTATATTGCATTCATACTCTATTGTACGGCTTGAATGCAAGTTTGTTTAAAATTATACAATTATATTTGTTTGTTCGTTTTTAAAAAGGAACACATTAGTGTCTATTATCATTTCATATCACTTTTTATCTAACGGAACGTGATCGGGCTCAGGGTGCTGCTGTCCAATGTAGAAAAAACTAAACAAAAGGAACCCACAATTTTCCACTTCTTACCAAAAATTGTAAATAAAAAAATAATAAAGTATATAAAGAATAATAAAGGAAAAGAATTAGTATTTAATTGGAATGATGTGCATTTAAAGACAATCAATTAGATTACTTCAACACAAAATGTATCTCAAGTACAGCAGGTGTGTTTGACAACAGTAAGAAAACGCATTAATTGACTGGGGGTTGTTACATTATCAGATATGACATTTAACTAAAAAAACAGGCAAACATATCTTAGATTTTCTCCCCCCGTAGTTTAGAAGTTGTTTCTCAGTCAAAGAATCACTAAACTTAATGCAAACATTTTTCATTTCAAAATTTAAAAGGTGCCTGTGACCTGTAACACAGAATTTAATAATGGTGACTACTTCCTCTCAATAATAAGCTTTTGCTGAAAAATAGCAGGTGATATTCAGGGGTTTTTATGTAAATGTAAATCACCTCCGAATGACTCAAGACCATTATTTAACATGAATCATTGATCCTGATTTCTTGTGCTCTTTAGGGGGCTCCTCCCCCCCCCCCACCCCCGAACCTTTTGTACGATGCACAGAATTATCCCAAACTGAAATTCTCAATGGTTCTTGGATGCTCAGCTCTGTGGCCTCACTTGAGTGAAAATCGCCTACAAATTGCCTTTTATATTCTTATGCCTTTTACTGAAACTCCTTGCCAAACCATGACAAGCTATCTAAGAACTTACATTATTTCTTTATGGAGTACCTACTACACGCACAGGGAGAACATGCGAACTCCATGCACACAGACCCCGAGCCGGGAATCGAACCCAGGACCTGGAGGTCCAAGGCGAGAGTGCTATATGCCGCTATATTATCTATTAGAATGTACTACTGTCTTTAGTAGCTTAGTGCACAGGATGGGATTTAGCTGTGGATTTAGTATCTATTAGTGCATACTATTAAGTAGTTTAGTTCGTGGAGGTGGATTAATGAGATGAAGATTTTACGAGTGTTCCAGGTGTGTTCACGTCAACACTACACAAATAATTTGCCTATATTTTTTAACTCTGGGATCCGTTTGTTTATCTGGGATCCACTTTTTTTTTTATCAACTACATTTTTTAATTTTGGCCTTTGTTGAAAATAGTTATTTATATTTATTTGTATTAAAATTTACTTAAAATTATGCAACATGCGCAATATGCAGCTTCTCATGCAAAGTTTTCAGTATCTTATAAGGAACAGGTTAACAGGTTTACAGGCTCTTTCAAAAATGCTATTTTGCTATTTTTTTCAAAGATTTGTCAGTGATTTGTTACTATAGAAACAGTGATGTAGTAGAACAAGTGCAGATTCATCTGTTTATTTATCTATCATTTGAAGAGTCAGGACTAAGAATTTAACGGCATTGTGGCAGAAAATGTGATAAAAGTTAACAATCATCAATCCATAAGAAAGACTGAGTAATTTGAGAGAAATTTAAGAGGTCAAATTTATATTGGCTATTTATAAATATATGAATTAATTGTGCATGCCTTCCCTTGAGTTGCAGTTAAGATGATTATCACGTTAGAGTTCATCTGGGAAACTGAACACAATTTAAAAAACTTCACAAAGAGAAAATAAAAATAACTGGACAAATTCTTTGCTGCGTTGATCGTTCCTTATGTTCTTCAGTGCTCAAGTCCCTGCTTCATGTGTGAGGTGATAAAGTTTTTCATCTCTCCCCTCTCTGTTCAAATACCTACATCTGTCTTTTTATCAAGGCTGGAAGTGAAGCCCGAGCCTGAAGGACAGGATATTCCATCAGTGCCCTCAGACGTGTCTTATTTGCAGTTATAGGATGCTGTGTGATGTTTGAACGCTTGTTCAGTTCCTATACATTAAGCCAACTTCAAGCTCCTCTATGTTCATCTTCTCTTCAATAATGATCACAAATGTGTGTTTTATTGCAGTTTCTATACCAGGTTACATCAATGCAGTGAATTTGTCAGATTTTGTAAAGCGTCCTGGTGTAGAAAATTGTATTGATGGTCTAAGCACACTTAGTAAAGAAGTGTGTTAATAGTGAAGTTCAAGAAGGCACAGAATACTTTTTTAAAATCCTTTTCTTTTCATCCGCTTGTTTACCTAAAAGTTTAGTTAATTTTGTGTACACTTTAGTTAAATTGCGGGACTGCAGACAGGAAAAATGAATACAGAATATATTTTTTCCAATTAAATTGCTTCGATGAAAATGTGTGCAGCTTTAATAATAATAATCATAATCATAATAATAATAATAATATAATTTTAATTATTAATATACAGTATATTATATAAATTATGATCATAACTTGTGGTATCATTTTGTTCCATTAAGGAAAGGCCCCATCATTTTATTTTTGTAATTTGTTTTTTTTAATGAAGTTGTGTGCATGCTTTAACACCAAATATCAAATTAATATAATTGAAAAAACAACCCATAATATGTTTATTTTCCTAATTTGTTTCCTTGTTTTAATACACTGTGCATAGACTTTAGTAAAACTAGAAAGCAAACTAGCAAAATAGTCCCTTATATATAGTTTGCTCTTTTTAATAAAAGTTTGTGCATGCTTCAGTAACATAAGTGTAAGATCTGGAAAAACAGTCTCATCATATTTATTTTTTACATTTGTTTTATTAAATTTTGCAAATGCTTTAATAAATCAAGACAATGAATGGAAAAAAAAATTAACACATAATTGTAAAACATTAACTTGTCCTATTTATTAAATTTAACGTTTTATCAAAACAAAGTCAGCTAGAAAAAAAAAAAATGTTCTGATCTTTTTTTTTCTTCAAAATTTGTTCATTACTTTAAAGTATTAGTGTTTTATCAAAACAAACAAATGAATGAGAAAAATGTGCAATTTATGTGCATAAAACGTGCAGATTTATTTACTATTTTAATTATACAATATATATATATATATATATATATATATATATAAGTGTGTTTTTTGTTCTCGATTTTTTTATTTAAAATGTTCATCCTCAGTTCAGCCTTTATTGGTCACACATACATTACTACATAGTGAAATTGTGTTATATCCCAGCTTCTTGGTAAAATGAACTTCATAAATAACATTCTTATGTTATTGATTCATTGATTTTATTTAAATTCACACATGCTTTAGTCAACAAAGATAACAAACTAGGAAAATGGTCCACTCCGTTTAGTTTTTTCAATTCTATCTTTTTATTTAAAGATTATTATGGCTTTAGTAGAGTGAATAAATTAACCAGGAAAATGGCCTCGTCATATTCTTTTATTTCTAATGTGATTGCTCATTTTGTAAAATGAACAAAGAAGTTGAAAAATCTACAATTTTTTCCCCCTAATTTGTTCGCTCACTTTAATAAACTAAAGATAGTTAAACTTGCAAGGGAACTAGGAAAATGGTTAATTCATATTTTTTTTCTATTTTGTTTGTTCTTTTTAGCAAAAGTGCATGAACGCTTCAGTGAAATAAATGAAAGGACTAGATAAAGTCTTCTAATCTATTCGTTCGTTTGACTAAATTGTGCACACGCTCTAATAAAAAGAAACACAATGAACTGGGAAAATTATCACATCATACTGTATATTCTCCAATTCGTTCACTCGTTTTGTTCATTTTGTGCACGAGCTTTAGTTAAACGAGCAAACGAATTAAGAGAAACATTTGATGTGACCACTCCAGGGTTCTGTAGTTTTAAGATCCCTCTTCTCCAGTAAACATTATGCAAAGTTAATCCGTATATCTTTAAACCATTAGCCCTCTTTTTTTTTTTTGTGCCAGGTGTTTATGGCAGATTGGCACGCTGTTAGCAGAGTACCTCTTCTCCAGAGATTAAAGATGTGTACACTGATTTACTGGCTGTGCTTAAACAAACTGCTCATTGGCCCAAGGCCATCTGAGGGCTGTTTTGAGATCCATCCAGTATTACACTGTATATCTAGATCCATCTCCTCACTGTGAGCCAGTGAACTGTTCAATGACTTGGGACAGCCATTTCACAGTCGGCATGCTCTGTGTCGCTCTCTCCAAAGATAAAGAATGATACTTTTTTTTTCCCCCATCCCTTCTCTCATTTTATTGCGCTGGCACTGCATGGTGCTAGGGAAGATATAGTGCTGAAGTTTGACAAGAAAGCACCCAGAGGTAGGAGTGTAGGAACATTCAGTGGATGTATGTACCGCTCAAATTGGAACTACACTTGTTTTTTTCAGTGACTTAAGTGCTTTTTACAGCCCTAAATAATAAAAAAGAACATAACACTTGATTTATTCTTTTTTTCTTTCCCTTTTTTTTTTGTTTCTCATTTGATGCAATGACCGGTATGTGAGACAGAACTGATGGTCCTATCACATCTGCCATTTATAATTTGGACTGCAAGACTGTAACATAATCCAGACAAAGAAGGCAAATTGGTTCTCCAGGCAGGAAACAACATGGCACCTGTTCTCTACTTATTGCGCAAACTTGGGACACTTCCATGTCGCAATATGGCAGGTAAATTAAGTTAAAGATTTCGGAGGTAGCATGCAGTAATTGGCAGGAAGGATCTAGCAGATGTAAACAGGCTGACAGTTCTTTTTCAGCTCTGTAGAGCACTACAGTACGTGGCGCACAAGCGGAAAAGCAGAACTTACTTGTAAAGTAACACACTGTAACAGTGGAGTAAAGTACAGTACACTCTGAGCTCAGGCTTGTCAAACACTCTGGAGTAACACACGCACGCTCGGCTGCCAGGACAGATGACCGTTCGATATCTGCTCTCCCTCTCCGCTTGTGGGATTTGTTGAATTATCCCGTCAGGGATGGACTTAATCTTCTGCCTGCTAATAAACAGCGACTTCATCAGGTTTTGCTGCAAGCCTTAAACGCTTATTATGTTGCTCGCTGGCTCACTGCGACTCTCGCCAGCTTTCTGCTACAGCAGTCAAGAGGTCCTGAAGCTACTAAACCACTGCACTGCTCAGGTTTACAACTCAAGTAGCTTTTTTGTTTAACCTTTTACATTATTATTTTTTCCTGGTTATGACAATAAAGTTGTTTTAGGATTATATGGAATTATGAATGATGGTTCTTGGATGGTGTTGAAATACAATTATCATATTGTTTGTGCTTACTGTTGATTTGCTTATTAATGAAGCTTTCTCACATTTCAAGGATAAACCCTTTTATGTGATAAATTAGTTTTGTTCTTATTATATTATAATATTTAATATCACATTATATATTTATATAAATCTTTAATACAAATGAAATCAAGATTAGCCTATACAAACACACACACACACACACACACACACACACACACACACACACACACACACAAACATACACACACACACCTTTCTCATCTTTATGATGGCAACACTCAGGATAAAGACACTGCCTTTGCTGTCTTTAGTTATTTTATTTTATTTTATTTTAGGATTTTTTTAGCTGATTTTTATTTTACTTGTAACATACACATCCATGCACAGTACAACATGCAGTGAAATGCTTATACGACTGTCTGTAACCTACAATTAAATACAAATTCCGAAGAAAATAGAGATACATTACAATTTGTTTTTAAATACAATTAAGTTAAATCTGTAAATTAAGTTTAAAAAAATTAAAACGGAATTAAAATAACAAATGTACTTACTCAGGAGCAGACTTTACAAAAATTACCTTTATAAAGTGTGACTATAAAAATACATATTTAAAAACATAATAAATAAAAATATTGAAATCTATGAATCTATGGTGTTCAAGTCAAAGTGGAACTTCTGATTGTGCAGATTAACAGAACATCGCTATAAGCGTTAATCTCCCTTTATTTCTCTATATAATCCACGGCTACACTAACACACTTATCCCAGTGTTTCATTAGTGCTTGGATAGAAAGTTTTCTCAGTTCGCCGGAAAGGGTCGAGGAGGGGTTTGAATTTGAAGAGATCTCAAATATGCATGATGTTTGGTTGGGTTATAAGGAAGACACCACATCAGCAATGGAAAAGGAGAACTGGATGATCCAACCAGAGATATTTGTAGGCTTTGTGGAAAAATAAATAAAACCCTGGAAGAGCCTGATATTCCCAAAACGATGAATGTCCACCTTCATATCTGAGTACCATCCTAGACCACCGCGGATCTCGGATCTCTTTTGGAACACTCAAGCTATTTTCATGTTCCTCAGAGATCATACCTCACATGTTTTTTTTTTTTAAATGTTCCGACTAGTCTTGGCATTTGATTAAAGTGCAAAAACGCTAAGATCCAAATTCATTCTTTTTCCTCCATGCATTGCTTCTCAAACATCAGAATCAGTTTCTGTGTTAATCATTTACTGTATGATATCTGATTATCACCCCAACCTGCTGTATATATTTGAGTTTACTGTATGGATGGCTTAGTTTATACATGCATTGCTTCTGTACATACTGTGGCTCATGAAAGTGAAAGAGAACACTGGCTTGATCTTTACAGCAAACACAGTCGTGTAATCCTTTACTGGCTAATGTGAATGGAGAGAGACAATTTGGAATTTTTTTTATAAAAGACTATTAACATCAGAAGCTATGTTTACATGGACAACATTTCTTAAATAGGATTAAAATCATTCTGATTAGAGAATTCCAACTTAATTGTTTACAGGGATGCTGATACTATAAGATACGCATTTACATGCTCATTTAATCAGAATATAAATAATTTTGCAAAGTGGTTCTACCTGCTGTGAAGCGTGTAATCTGCCAGAAATAAAATGGAGAGTTTTTTTCTTCTTCAGCTTTGAGGTTAGGTTAGACTTCCCACATTTTCTGATAAATCCCGCCTTCTGTGTTAGATTGGTTACAAGAATTGTGTCTCATCTATGAGTAGTTAGATGCTTTACTTTAGATGAAATGAAATGATGAGCCAATCAGTGCATAATTTTTAGTCAGAGACCTAATGGATGAACATCCAAAGCCAATGTTACCCTCAAAAATGCACAGAAAAGATATGTTTACTCTGACGGGATTACATGGTTAATACCACCTTTCTCATTCCCATTGAAAATGAATTCTGATCGAGCCGGATCGGGTCAGACTGTTCTGATTGATGTGTTTGCATGATGCAGTTTTATTGGACAATTAGTCCCATTATTAGTGAAATACTGTATAACGGTCCATGCAAATGCACTTGTTGTCTTTCTGTGACTTTGCTGTTATTCCAGATTCTGTTCTGGAGAGAGAGACAGAAGGGTCATGCCTCAGGACTTTACTGTATACCCTTGGAGGTTTGTAAGTTTGATGATGATGATGTACCGTGATGCACTGCTGGTAGAAGCGGTCCCATATGCACATAGGGGGGAAAAAAAACAGGATGCTGAGATTAATGATGCCCATTTGTAAAAGGGTCACATAGTGTAAACAGTAGCTATTGTCCATATGTTACTGTAGATTATAGGACAAATGAGATGGTTGGCCTGATCACGAGAGCGTCCTGTGCTTAAAATTGTTGTTTCTTCCTTTATTTATTTAAATTAAAACCTGGATGCAGATTGCAAGTGGAATGCAAATCATCCATTGTTAAAGAAATTAGACATCAAATAAACTGGGAAGATCTGCAGACTTGAATTCAAACCCCAGAGCTTAGAAACACTAAACGAACCAGGAGCAATTTTATCAGGATATCCAGTAGCTGGCACTACCTATTTGAGTCGATGTTTTTTTTTTTTTTGATGGCTTTGCTGTTGAGTTGTGTGTGCGGGACAAACATCCAGTGGGGATGAACATGTGCCAGGATTATAACGCTGGCTGCCGGATGCGTTTTGAACACTGTTGCTTGGCAGCACAGCCTAAAACTAATCACATTCCTCTTCATGCAACTCATAAATGGCATTTCTTTTTACGAAATTCAGGCGACTGTTTAGACTCCAACCTGCAGTTGAAAAACTCCATGAAAAACAAATTGAATGCACTTTGTCATGAAGGTGTTTAACACATAAACTTCAAATAGTCTTGCCGTAAGACATTACACACAGAGTTTCATCTGTGCCAGCAAATGCACAATTTGGATTAGCGGAGGTTTCAGTATTAGGTCGGCTTAAGACTTTAATGGAGCAGCTTAGGCCCCTCGGTACACGATTATAATATTCTTGCTGGTCTATTTCCATCAGGGCAGATGTTCCAAAAATGAGCAGTACCACGTGGCGGCATCTCAGCAGTGACTAACATGGCCATAATCGAGCTTTTAGTGACCTGTGTAATAGCTGTTTTGGAAAATCAAAAATGACAGAGTGAAGAGTGTAATTACTATCAAAAAAATCTATATTTCTCACCAGGAAGAAAGCCACAGGTTATATTTCTGATAAAAGGCGGTCACTTTACTGTCATCTAAGCATGACGCGTTTCCCTTATATCTGTCTCCCATGTTGGCTTGCTGAGGTCTTGGGTTTTATTAACCAGAAAACAGAGAACAACACTGTTTCAGGGAGCAATATCTATGTATCAGAGTTTGTATGTGTGTAAGACAGCATCAAAGTCAACAAACGAATAAAGGACGGAGACACCGGATATTTCAAATCTGTTCAAGTCCTGACTCCATGTCTCCAGCATTAATGTTCTCTGCTGTTAAAACATATCAGAGGTCAGCACATTGAGAAGTGACTGGTGTGTTTTGTTTGATGGATTAGTTGGGAAGCATTTTTCATAGTCATTGACATTCTCCTTATTAGTGTCGGCGTATTCCATTAATCATCTATAATTATGGCGCTAGAAAAAAGAATGTGGTGATTCACCTGGTAATATTGACTTTCCATATTCGTTAATTTGTTTATTTGATACTTAAAGCACTTTAGTACCAGAGCACAGAGACTATATAAGAGGATTGACTGCAAAATTTGATAAAATGAATTCTTTTTTTTTTTTTTTTTATATAAAAACTGCATAAAAGTAGTTTATGTAAAAGCTCCATTTGATAAAGTATATTTTGTGCATGGTTTCTTTGAGTTTTAAAGAACAAATGCAAAAATATTGTCAAAATCATTTAAAATCATAGAATTGTAAATTCCTTTTTTTCCCCCAAAAAATGCTATACATCCACCTCTTACAGTTTTTGTCACAACTTATGAATCAGCCTGCAATTCAATAATAATGTGCTTTGAGCTTTGGGTGTTGTTTTTGTAGTGAGCCACTAGTGGCAAATCTGAACAAGAAAGCCAGTGTTGAGTTTTGTTGCACAAAAAAAAAAAAAATCAATTTAAACAAAGAATATTGAAGATTATAAGAAACATTAAAAACTATTTAAAAAATCTTCAGTTTACAGCATCATCAGTCCAATCCTCAACCAGGTTACACTACAGTAGTTGATGAGTACCTTATTATAGAAGTTCATGACTGCTAGGGTAATTAATATAGGATATAAAAAATAGGGTAAATATATTGCGATTACTGTAACAGATAATGTTTTTTTTTTTTTTTGGCTGGAAAATTTTCCAAAAGTCCATATAACACATTTCATTTATACTGCACATGGTAGCTGCGATTTTGCCCAGCCAGTAGTTTTGCTTCATTGATCATGTGACATAAGGGAGCAATGTGACTGATTTTTTCTGGATGCATCATATAATAAATAAACTGGGAAGATATGAAGACTTTAATAGAAGCTTCTGAATTTAAACCCCAGAGCTTAGAAACACTAAATGAACCAGGAGCAATTTTATCAGGATATCCAGTAGCTGGCACTACCTATTTGAGTCGATGGTTTTTGATGGCTTTGCTGTTGAGTGTGTGTGCGGGACAAACATCCTGTGAGGATGAACATGTGCCAGGATTATAACGCTGGCTGCCGGATGCTTTGAAAACCCAATGTGATTGTTTCTTTTTTCTGAATGCGTCACATGAAAGTCAGTCTTTTGTGCCTAAGACTGAAAATAGTTTGCAAACATTTGACTGAAAGTCCAAAAATTGGCATTTATCACGATGAACCTTTGGTGCAAGCCTTTTATTTTGTGCCTGCGGTTTAGTCCTTGTATTGTACATAAGCGTTTGAAAGAAGATGAAACACAAAGTGAGAAGACGGTGTCAAACAAACAAGTGAAGGAAAGTGAAAATTAAGCCATGATTAAACCATGTGCAATTATCACCAGTTTAACTGATTTCACTAAATGTATTCTGTATTTCCTGTTAAACTGTTCCTGTTTCCTGTTATTTCCTGTTCAACCCGCCTTCTTCACCTCCTTTCCACACTCTCCGGATCAACGGTCCAGAGCAACGGAGAGTGTGAAAAGGAGGTGAAGAGGCGGGTATAGGCAGGTTGGAATGGGTGGAGAAAAGTGTCATGTGTGTTGTGCGATAAAAGAGTATCAGCGAAAATGAAAGGAAAGGTGTACAGGACAGTGGTGAGA
>JAQMYL010000023.1:36452026-36464428 GCA_030014365.1 Clarias pachynema | reverse complement strand
AAAGAAAACACATTGACAGATAGATGAGAAGGTGTGTCCAAACTTTTGGCCTGTACTGTATATATATATATATATATGGAGATATCTCATTTTGCGGTCAAACTGATTAAATTCAGCTTCAGATCTGATGTAAATCTGTCAGCGAGACATTAATCAAGAAAGGGATTGTACCTATTGAATCTGACTGCTACACAGATGCAGAGGTGATCCACGTTCCTTACTCATGTTGATGTTTATACTGTACTTCTTTCACTATTAAAGGCACAGAGTAAAGGAAACCTGGGCCTGACCCGAAAGCTAGTTTTGCACCGAGCAATTACTGTATAAGAAAGTGCCATCGACTATGGGGTCTCACGGTGCTGACTTAAGCGAGTCTCAGGGCCGAGCGCACCTGATGTGGGTCTAAAAGCATTGTGGGGCTCCAGAGGATCTCGGCTCATCAGCCCGCGCATGAAAAGTGGCAGGATGATATTATCCTGTGGTAACGGAGCACTTTTGGGACACCTCGCGTGTCGTTACTTCGCTCGATTGCGAAACACCAATGTTTCACCGTATTGCAGGATATAAAAGTTTTGCCCAGAATAAAATGCGCGCACGGTGCAGACTCGATGAACACGCCACGCTTGATTTACAGGCATAATTAGTCGATACTGTAAATAACATGTTGTTACTCTATGGATCTGTCTCATGTTTCATGCACTGTTGTATCCGATGCATCGTGTTTGATGTCGGTCTGTCGCGGCGTTTTTATGGCGATGCATGCCATATGCTCTCTGATTGAGCAGGATTTAGCGCCTGTGCCTACACACTTTCTTCTGTGCTAATAGATGCCCTTCGTGGCTGTTACTCACGCCAAGGCCCGCATAAAGAAGTCGGAGAGAGTTAATGTGCACGGCCACCAGTCAACCCATCTTCCCCGAGCAGTTGGATGAGCACTCGTTCATGTTATTTACCCACCCACCCCCCTACCCCCCACTCATGCTATCAAACCTATCACATCTAATATGTCAAATTAATCAGTTCTGCTTAAGTGAACCAGGTGTGCACAATTTTCTGGGTATAAATCGTATAGCCTTAGCCTCAGATGTACGCAGGTGTGACTGTCAGTTACAGGTTTGTTTTTTTTTTTTTCCTTCCATTTTGCAATGCCAATAAATTCACACCAGTGACATTGAAAACACAAACTGATCACTTTGTTGCTGCACTCTGCAGTTCCACACCACACATCTATTTGTGTGTGTGTGTAATCATAGACTATCAAGGGCTGTTGTGAGCAAATTGTATGTGTGTAGCCTCAAGCACTCTCAGCAGCTCATCCAGGGGGATGTAAACAACATGAGGGTGAAACACTGCAAAGTAAATGTATAAATATTCAAATGAGTGGGTGTTATCTGTTGTCCGGTCTGCACAAGTGATAAAACGAGCGAGATTTCTCCTTGTTTTTCTCGGTTCTGCTGCACCGTAGCCAGAGGTACTGTACATCTCCGTTCCTGTGTCCTCATTGTTTGTTTGTTTTTTTTAACATTGCTGGGAAAGAAAAACAAGCTAATTTACAAGGTGATATAGACGGTGGTTTCATAGAGCAATAATCAGGTTTATGGTGATCTTCCAAAGATCCATAAAGTTTCTCCCTCGCAAGTTTCGTTTCATCATCTTCCACGTCCAAGAGGCAAATAAATATTTAATTTGAGCGCTGCAGCCTGATGGTGGTGTTGGAAAAAGTGTCAGGCTGCTGCACTGTTGGAAGTTGAACGGTCTTCTGGGGGATCGCAGGAGAGGAGCGGAGAAAAGGGGGGTTTGATCAGGACCAGCTGTCAGTTCCTTTTCTTAACCGTCCTTCTGATGCAAACAGTTCAGCTGCAACATAATGGGCTTAGCTGCTGCTGCGAGAAAGTGGTGGCGTTTTAACTACACTCTCTCTTTCTCTCTCTCTCTCTCTCTCTCTCTCTCTCTGTCCATATAACCATATTCACAATCCCTTTAGCACTTCCCTCCAGCTGAGGCCATTCTCACTGTATGACAGGTTCTTATTCCATGTCATGTGTCAAAAAGAAATATTTGTCATAGTTTTACAGCATTATAAAAAATAAGTGCTTCCAGCCAGTGCATGTAAGGATTGTGTCTGCGCAGGCAGCAAATATTCAGTGATTCTCGATGCTTTTCGTCCAGTAAACTCTATAAAGTACATATATTACACAGTATGTATACTATAATCCTCTCATAAACATACTGTAGCACCCTGTCACTGTCTTTCATTGTCCTTTTATATATATTCACAAAAATGGGTTTAATACGAGGGGGTATCAAAAACTTTCAAGATTTGCACATTACAGATCTGGTCGCGTTCACCATACATCCTCCCTATAACCTGGCAGTAGACGTTCTGTCCCCTGGGGACGAATTCTCCATACACAATGCCGCAAATCTCAAAAAAGACGAGGCGCCTAGCTGCGGACCTGTCTCGCCTTTTTTTGGTCGTGGAGATGATGGGCTCTTCCACTGTGAAGACTGCTGCTTCATCTCAGTGTTGTTCCCGTACACCCATGTTTTGTCCCCAATAATGATCCTTGACATGAAGGAATTCTTGGCAGACTTTGATATGATGTTCCACGTACTCACTACGGGCAATTTGGGAACTCCAATCAGCCTAATCAGCATGTCTTTGGACTGTTGAAGGAAACCCAACAAATCGTACCCGGACCCTGGAGGTGCAAGGCGACAGTGCTAACAACTTAGCCACCATGTCTCTTTTGGTTTTTTAGCACAAGTATTTTGTGCTAAGTTTCCTGATGATGCTGTTAACATTACCGTGGTAATGAATTCACTCAGGGAGATACAAGCCAGAAATTGCCACACAAGTACGCCTCCTTTTGGGTTCAGTTGGTGACCTTGGCAAAGTGGAAGCCATGTTAACTAAATGCATTTCCTGTTATACAATAGCACTTTTGACCTCAGTGCGCACACTTACAAAATGGGTTTATTAACAGTCATGCTATCTATGATCACCCAAATGAGGATGGGTTCCCTTTGGAGACCAATTGGTTCCTTTTAAGATTCCCTCTTCAGGGAGTTTTTCCTTGCCTCTTGTGCATTGCGGATAAAGTGCTAAACAAATAAACTTGAATTGAATTTATTGAAATTCAGGCTAGGAAGTGGAAATTTGATGAATACAGCCTAATGGAGACTACTCAGCAAACATTGGTCCAATGGCGACGGCGTGTCCCTCGACAAAACCAGTCGCTTTAGGACGGCATTAATTGGTAGAAATATGTGATGCTGAACATTTCGTAAAAATGCATTCAGATACATTGTACATGTCTACAGTTGTCTGGGGTTGCATGTATAGCTGTTACTCTGACTTTTAGCTAAGTGTTGTTCAATATATAACATCCGAGCAAAAATTTGGATGATTGATGACCGTTTATGACAGCTGTTGTGAATCAGATAATGTCGAACACATCCGGTCAACTTTCATTTTGGAACTATTTTTCAACCATAAATGGGACGTGTTGGAGGGACGTCATCTCAACGGTCATCAAACGTCATTGAACGCTTTTTTCAAACTTTCTACCAGGAGCCCTAGTGAAACACTGGGATAATTAGTAGGATAATTAGTTATTAGCATTAGTGTATCAGGGGATTACGTATATAGAGTAATAAAGGCGGGTTTTACTCTCATAACTGTTTTCTGTTATTCTGCACCGTTATCAAAAGTCCCTCTTTGACTTGAACACCCCTCATACCCGAATCTGGCCTGTGAAACGCCATCTGTGTTCATTAAGCGTTTTAAACAAAAGCTATATTTACTGGTTAATAAAAAGTCTCTTGTCCTTTTTCATGTCATCACCTGGAAATTGCATTTTAATCACCATGTCTGTACAGCAAATGACTGTCTGCTCTACGTATTTAGCTTTGTGTTCGCTGGATCTGAAGGTACATGTTTCGCCAGATTTCAATAATCGGCTCTCCGTGGTAAGTACGGAATGGGTTTCTTCAGAGAAACGAATAAAGCAGAGTAAAGTGATTCTGAAGATCTTTCGGCGTTCTGTTCGTAGCTTGCTGTGAGTGGCCATTAAATTGCTTTTAACTTCAAAGCACTAAGAAAAAAGCCATTTTTGAATGTCCTTCTAAAGCAACTGCAGATGATTAAAAGTCTTTTGCATAGCTGCACTACTAGTTTTATAGCAATATAGTGAGTACATCTAAAACTTTCCTCAGGAGCTCGCTAATTTAGGCTTTTACCGCCGCTGAAATATGACTTTTTACGTGACAGTTGCTCTCTGTGCCCATGTTTGTTATTAGGGCTAAAAATAAGTGTTGTGTAACACGCCGGGCCACGCGAAACACAATCGTTTATTGTGCTTGAGTGTCATATCCAGGTGTTATACAAGCACGGAAAGGTCTATAGAACAAAAGGCCACAGGATGTTATGCGATTTGTCTGAGTAGGTAAACAGCAGATGGTGAGAAGTGCCTTTTCCACTGTCGCTGCACGCTTTATTTATTTATCTGCCCACCTGAACGCCCCACGCCTGGGTGCTTTAACGCGTTTCAGGGTTAACCATTTCTTTCGGTTCTGGCTGAGTGCGCGGCCCGGGAGAGGCGTAGGTAAATCAGCTTGTTTATCAGCATTGTGTTTGCTGTTCCACCTCCCCGTCCTGCTTGACATTTCCAATGTACATCATCCATGACTGATTCTCTCCCGATCCAAATGAGTTCGACCTCGATCGCAAATGAAGGTATCGGGCCTCCGTAATCTCCATATTTCCGCAATTACACGTATAATGAGTTGCGCCGAGGCTTGATGAGGACAAAAGGCTGATAATGGGCTTGTCTTAAATGAAAAGGGTTACCTTGAGCAGAAGTCGCATGCCCTGCCTCTTGTATCCACAGAAGCATGACTGCAATATTAAGACAACCTGGGCCTGCGGTGTAGCTGGGTGTGGCTTTCCAAGCCCTTTACAGGTGATTTATCAGAGCTGATTTTTATTTATTTTTTTTATTAAGCATTGATATTTCCCTCTCACTAGTGAGTACATCCGTTTGTGCTTGACTTTTAATAGTCAACTTGTGAAGACCTTGAAAGAAGAAAGATGTAAGCGTCCTGAGAAAGACGGGGTTACCGGTAGTGCATAATAGAAACGAATACCGCTCCTACAGTAGGTGCCACGCTAGCTAGAGATATGTTTTATATCCCGTTAGATCCCGAACGGCCGTAGCTCAATAGCATGTACAGCCAGAAATAATCCATTGGGAAATAACCCACCAAGAGTGCAAGACTGGCGCAGAAATGAAATTATAAAGCCACTTGTAAGTGAGTGTCTGTATGTGCTGAGAGGCCAGGAGGGTTCTCTCTCTTTCCCTTTTTATGAGTGTCCATGTGTATGTGTGTGTCTGTGTGTGTGTGTGATTTTCACCATTTAATGTGCTCCATTTAGGGGTCTATATTAAAATGTGCGTCTATTTGGCTTTATTCAAGCAACTATCAAAATAAAAAAATTCAACCTATACAAGCAAGATACTGATTTAATATAAATATGAATTTTAGACTAATTCTCATACTAATAACAAGAAAGTCTCAATTTCAGGAAACAGTAAAGAAACATGTTTTCTCCATTCAATAAAATTCTTCCTTTGATGTCCTCGATGAATGCAACAAAAATAATAAAAATATAGGTATAAATAGATGGGGGAAAAAATTCAAAAGCAGAAAAAAAACAGCAATAACTATATGTTACAAAGAAGATATGTTAAAAATAGTTTTAAATGCAGCATATGAAAAATATATATTGTAAATGAATAGATTATACATACACATGTATGCAGAATAGAGTATGTAACCAAACATATACAGTACTGTACGTCCCAAGGTGTGCAGTGACCGTGCAATGATTACGCAGTGTAGTGGAATACTGTGCAAAATTCCACAACGTGTGTGAGAAAGTCTGCAATCAGTGGGCAAGGCTGCAATGGGTGTGCAAATACCCCAATGAGAGTTCAAAATCAGTGACAACAGTAAAATGTTAGACCATGATTGTAAACTCCTGACAGCTGTTTATGAGGCTGATGGCAGTGGGAATGTTAGGGAATGTTACTGTCGGTGGGGAAATTAGGCTGGAATGCAAAAATCTATGACAGACATAAATAGTAGTAAAACAAAAAAATCATTCAGTGTTTAAGCGAATATGTACATCTATATTTATTACAATATTTTAAGCATTTGGGGGCAATCTAAACCTGATTCAAAACTTATTATAAAAAAATATTAATGCAGTAAATTGTAGGTTTTTATAAAGGGAAAGGAAGTAAAGATCTTACTGTAGAGTAATAGAAAGAAAGAAGAATGCCAAACTTTTAAAATTTGTTCAATATTATGATATTATTATGTCTGTTGATCACAGGCCACAGAAAAATTTCAAACTTAAAACTGGACGATGATGAGTTAATGTGTGAAAATGATTCCTCATGCTTCCAGAAACACTCAGAGTCCTGAAATACACCTGCGCCTTCAGGAAAGAAAAACTCCACAGATGTGATAACCTGGTCATTCAGTACATTCACGTCGTCTGCTGACTTCATTTTATTGCCACATAACGTTGCTGAGTCTCGACCTGAGTGACTGAAGCAACACCAGATCATAACACTGTCTCCAGAGGCTCGTACAGTGGACACTATGCATGATGGATTCATCACTTCAAGTGCTTCCCTTCCCACCCTGACACGACCATCGATCTGGAATAGGATCAATCTGGTTATGATGCAACTTCACCCAGTGTTTACATAATCTCTGATCATACCTGTGCAGACTTTTTATTCTGACCGCATTTCTTCTGTGAAGTTGATGGTTCAGCACTATCCTCCCAGATTTTAATAATGCACTGAATAGTTTTTAACCCAATTCCAATCATTTTCACTCTCTTTGGTTGTTTTCTTTGCTTGATGCAGGCCAATAATTTAACTCTTTTAATAGGGTCATATTAGGAGACATCTTCCTGGAAGCGTGACCCACATCCTCTATCTCATGTGCTCTCAGTTATTGTCACGGTACAGTGGAGAACATTTAGAGTTCGTTAATTAAAAGAAAATGAATTAAAAAAACAATCTGTCAGTGTACTCTATGTTTGAATTAGTTATCATTAGACAATTCTGTAGCATCAGGTTATTTTTTTTATGTATTTATATATTTATTAGACATATGTTGTCACTGAAACATTTTGGCCAATAATTTACCAGAAGAGAAAAAATTAGGTGAATCAGATTAAAAGGCCAACACATTAATTAATGTTAATTAGGATAATAATTATACAGTGATTAAAATGATGTTGTTGTTTTGTTCATCTCTTGTTAAACACTGAAATGTGGTGGTATACTTGTTTTATTATTATTATTATTATTATTATTATTATTATTACACACATTGCTGCAGAAAATCTGCAAAACAGTAAATGCTTATACTGTACACCCTCCCATCCTTTCCTTAAACCTAAAATGGTGGAAATTATCAATTTGCTGTCTTTTTAGCATTTAACATTCCTTGATGGTTAAATCGTTTATCGTAATATTCTAAAATGGAAAATTGAGATAAAAAAATAAAATAAAAATCAATATTGCTCAGCCACAAGTAAAGTGTAGGTATTGTTACATAAGAAGCATATCCAAACCCTAAAGTCAAATATTGATTTTGATCCAACTGACACAAAAGATGCTCAGCTATACTGCTATAACTACACACTCAGTGTGTTGACATAGAAAAGGCTTTAATCCGCCTTCATTTCAGTGAGTTATTGGTAAAATAAAACCTGACAACGATGCAGCAGGAAACGGTGCTAATTTTCTAAACGCAATCTTTAAACTCATCACAGGAACCTAAATTACATCTTGCTTATTAAAACCACGGCTTTACAGAGAAACCAGGGTTTTCTTCTTTCCTGTTTTAATGCTTGTGAATGACTTGTGCTCAGGCATTTGATTCATCTTTCATCCAAGTCCCGAGGACAAAGTTGAACATAATATTTGCAGCAGTGGCAAATTGCTCCCTACTATCCCTTCCGATAAATCTCTGTAGGCAGAGACATTTCTCCTCTGCTACAAATGATCCGAGGGAACGTCGTAATTAATCACCGTTCCCCCTGCGCTGGAGCGCTCTTACGCTCATAGAGAGGAGGACAGGGGAGACGGAAGACTTGACACAGAAGACTTGGGTGTGTCTGAATGACAAAACAGGATTGCTGAGATCATGGGAAAGATTCAGTCACACAATTCCTTTTGGGCGAGAACACATTAATGCTATGCAGTGAGCTCTTTTATCCGTTTCAGTACCAAGAACAGCTCCTCGTTCCGATTAAGTGGTGCGCATGCATGTTTGCTCTGAGTCTCATTTTCATCCTTTTGATTGAATGTAATTAGCTGTACATTTTCTGTCATTTCTGATGTCCCTTTTGCTGATTATACTTTTCCATTATTACCACTGCATGCTCTTTTGTGTTCCAGACATGTGGTTCACATTTACACTTTTTCCCTATTGAATATTATTCTGCTAATTTTCCATCTGCTTGCATTTCAGGGACTTAATGCCTTCGACGCTTGAGGGGCAGATCACGATGGAGAAAACGCCCAGCTACTTTGTGACGAACAGTGCTCCAAAGCGCATCCACACGATGGCGAAGGACATCAAACTGATCATAGTGGTGCGCAACCCAGTGACACGAGCCATTTCAGACTACACACAGACGCTATCCAAACGGCCCGAGATCCCGACATTCGAGGTCCTGGCTTTCAAGAACCGGACGCTAGGACTCATTGACGCCTCATGGAGCGCACTGCGTATCGGCATCTACGCACTGCATCTAGAAAACTGGCTCCAGTACTTTCCGCTGTCACAGATGCACTTCGTGAGCGGTGAACGGCTCATCACGGATCCAGCTGGCGAAATGACCAAAGTGCAGGACTTCCTGGGGCTCAAGCGCATCGTCACCGACAAGCACTTCTACTTCAACAAAACCAAAGGCTTCCCCTGCCTGAAGAAGCCTGAGGACAGCAGCACCCCACGATGCCTTGGCAAATCCAAGGGCAGGACACACCCCAAAATAGAACCGGACGTCATCCGCAGACTGCACAAGTTCTACAAGCCCTTTAATAACATGTTCTACCAAATGACAGGGCAGAATTTCCAGTGGGAGATGGAGGAGGGAGGAGAATCTCCCGGCCCACGGGACTGACAGACTGGCACATCACCGATCCACCAGCTTAACCTATTCCCATTCAAAAAAAAAAAAAAAAAAGCAAAAACAAACACCAACATCCAACATTTATCCAACATTACCCAGTGCTTCAGCACAACTAATCAGTAATAGCTGTCTGTACTTAGAGCAAAGATGTGACTGATTTGCTCTTGAATCTATTTCCCCAAAAGCCAATGGTCCTTATGGTGGCAATCTGTTGTATATATATTATACAGTACATAAATATATTTATATTTGTGAAAAGAAGATGCTTTTATTCATTTTTTTTTTTTTTTTTAACACAAACGTTGCTCAAAACGTCATGTCTAATGGCAATGATGATGATGATGATGATGATGATGACGATGATGCATGCAATGAGTTAAGTGTCCTTACCCCCTCAGCCATATACTCGTACAGTAGCTAAGTGGCTTGTTCCTTGTTTGTCTTTTTATTCCGATCACGTCACATGCTGTATGTTACATATACTTTCTCTATCAAGTTATTTGATTCAGTCTTGACATTCAGGCTTGTTTTTTTTATATATCAAAGCAAGTTATCTTTCTATATTCTCTTTTTTTACTTCAACTGTATGACAGTAGGTTCGGATTTATTCCACAAAACTGCACAAGCATCTGTATTTTTATGCTGAATATTCAGCATCAACATCAATTTAAACAAACAAGCATCACTATACCTTACTTTTATGTTTTCTTTAATTGGATTTAGGACTTTACCCAGTTCTCTCACTCCTAACACAACAAATGTTGAAACATGAGCAGAAGCCTGTATCACTGCTGCACGCGTGCCGAAAGACGCCTTTGGCTTTATTCATTTGACGCACTTGATAATCCTGTTTAAAGCCCATTTGCTTCATCTCTCCAGCACCGAAAGCACATGTACATAGACGTGCAAGAAGTAAATAGACACCCAATGTTTAATGATAAAGTATATACACACCAAAATAAGTAAAATTTTTGAGCACATAAGTTTTAGCTATCTAGAACCACGGAGGCCAATGCTGACCATTGTATTTATTCCCATATTTACCACCACGGTAGGACCTGCACTCAACATTCACCCATGCATTTACATACTACAGACAATTTGGGAATGCCATTTAGTCCAATCTCTATGTCTTTGGAGTGTGGGAGGAAACTGGATCACACGGGGAAAAACAAACCAGGTACAGGGATAACATGCAAACTCCATGCACACAAACTCCATCACCCTGAGGCAGGAATCGAACTCGTACCCCGGAAATGCAGTGTGACAGAGCTAACCACTAAGCACCATGCACACCAAGTTTTAGCTCTTAAGCTTGAATAAACACCTTATAATTTAATTAATGCTTTGTTGACTTTCAGCAACTTTAAGAGCAACAACCTGCCTAAATATAGAACAAGGTTTTTCAGAAAAACCAGGAAGACAAGACAACTTTGTCTTTAAATTGTACTAAATTGCAACAAATTTCAGGGCATACATTTTATCATAAAACTATGGGGTATATTTTCTTCTTGCATGTCTGCGTACGGGCTTTAAGGATGAACCTTGTTCTCTAAAGGTCTGCTGCTCAAAAGGTGAATGAATGAACAAAGTCCAGGCCATAATAAAGGAATCTTGTGATATATATATATATTTTTATTTTGATGTTCTTTACTGCTAGATTCAAATTTTAATTGTCACATACACACTACACCATACATAATTCAACATGTCTTTAAATGCTGATTAAAAAAGAGTCTATTTTACTAAAACAAATTCACTATATAAGGTAGTTTATTCTATTTATTAAGGTTAACATAAACATACCATTATTTATATGATTTATTTTTGTTTGATTTCCATATTTCCATATCAAAACTTATGACAGTAATATAATGTACAAAGTAAATAAAACATAAATAAATTACTATATATGTACATGCATACGTATACTATAATCAAATAATACCTGGAAATAAATTAAGGATAAAGTAAAGAAATAAAAAAGAAAATGTTAAAAATATTTCATTTACATTCAAGATGCTTCACAATTTGTCAGAATATAATCATACTCATATTCATATCTGCATATGCTATAGAATTGAATGTATCATATTTATAAGAAAAAGGTTCATCATTTCCACAGCTATGTTGGCCAATCAATACACTTGCATGAGTTTCATAGATACTCCCAGTGACAATCTCCTATAGTGGAATTAATTAGCTAAATAAATGCTAGGACCTACGTTGAGTGGGATCCAAAAGTCTGAGACCAAACTGACATTGTATACATACATACATACACATATATACAGTATACACAGCACTTTGCAAAACTCTTGAGCCCCCCTCATTTTTTTTTTTTTATATTTTGTGTCCAAAGAGACAGACTTTATTGTATTTCACTGTAGCCTTGAGGAATCATTCTCCAGGCTTCCTGAAGGACTTTTCTGTCTCTCATTTCAGTCTACGTAGTTCCCATACCTGAGCAGTTTCCGACGTTTTTGTGTTAAGACACACAATGACCTATAGATCATAAAAAACAAACAAACATTTAACATAAAGCAGGAAACAATCAGAAACAGGTGCAGATGATTAGGCCGGTGATTATTATACTGCTGATGCTGAATGCTGAGTGGCTGGAACAGACAAGAGGGGGAATGAGGTCACTGCTGAGGTTGTTACATAAACAACCAATTTTGAAATGATATCTTTAGGCACTTTGCAGCCTGTCGCAGTAAAACATGTGTTTCCATTTCTTTACCTTAATCAACGTAATTAAATTAAATAAAATTTAATATGAAGAAATGGGTGAGGGGGGGTTAAAGTTTTTTTTTTTTTTTACAGTACTGCATATGAAACTGGAAATAAGTGAAATTAATTTACTGTACATGTATACTATGCTAAAATAACATCTGCAGTTAATTAGGGATAAAGTAAATAAATACGATAAAAAATAAAAAATAAAAAAACGTTAAAATCCTAAATATTTAATATTCATTCAAGATCCTGCATCATTTTTAAACAGAAGCAAATTTCTGGCATTATACTGTAACATTTACAACTACTTTCTACAAAAGCACAAAAAATCTTTACCATTTGAAAGTTGTTTTCATTAAAGAATGTATCCCACATCATTGATCAAACATCATGGGTCGTGAGGTTTTCCTCAGGGTTGTCCATGTCAGCTCCAGTAC
>JAQMYL010000023.1:36437293-36451926 GCA_030014365.1 Clarias pachynema | reverse complement strand
TATAAAGGGAAATATCTCACACACCAAGATATTTTTTATTTTAAGTTTATTTATATACAGTAAATAGTTTTTCAATTGTTCATTTTCAAATGAACTGTATTAAATTTTAAGCTTGGAGAAAAGATGAGTGTCTCAGACTTTTGGACCTCAGTGTATTTTATCCGACGTCTAGTTATGTTTGGTATTTTTCCGCTGTCCTCATGTTCAGTAGCATTAGCATCTGTTCATGCAATGTAGATTTTGTTTATGTTGATATTGGTTCAAATCAGTCTTAATTAGCTGAAAATTAAATAATCATATTGTCATAAGAAATCATTCCAAAGGCAGTATGTGTGTTTTGTGTGTGAGAAGATGTTGCAAATGGGAATCAAAACTATTGCACACGGTACCACTAAAAGCTTTTGGCCATGCTTCAACATCTGATGTATTGGGAGTGAGAACGGTTTGAACTATCATAACATTAATTACCGTACCTCACCACGATGACCTAATTTCTGATGTGAAGCAGTGCACATCACCATTAGATACCTTCAGTAAGCCCGAGTGTCTTTACTTATCTACTGTATCCGAATCCATCTCTACCACAATGTCTTCTATAACTCTGGCTAACTCTAACTGACTAATTCTCTTCCCAGCAGCTGATTTGAGCACCTCTACACGATACATCACTGTCATGCATGGGATTAATCAGGAAACCGCTAAAGAGGCACGCACATGCTTCGTAACCAGCCTCTCAAGCAACTCCAGTCCTTACAATTTGGTCCACGGTGTAGACGCGGAAGGCGGAGTGATTGAGTGTAGCGATAATACAGACGGACTGGGCGGTAGGGTGTTCCCAAACATCTGTTCTGCAGGAAAACTTGACATTGAAGATAAATTGGTTATTACAGGACAGGCCTTGGGAACATTGTTATTGTCAGTGTCGAACTGTTCACCAGTTTTTTTCCATCGGAATTTTGTTCAGTTCCAGTGCAGATATCGGATTAGTGAAGGGATTCTAGGGTTTGATTTTAAACACATGTATAGTAACACTGGATGCAAATGTACTTACTCAGGTGCCGATACTTTACATGCTCTACATACTGTATAAAGTGGTGACCAAAAGTATTGAAACAAGTAAAATCCAATGTTTCAATGACATTCTTTTTTTTATTTTAAAATAATGACAATCAAGATAATAAGAAAAAATATATTATGAAATAAAATTGATCTACATCAACATTTAGTATGAAATACTAAATGTTTATTATTTAAAAAAGGCTGGGCAAAAAGACATATGCGGTACTCTGGTATCACTAGTTTAATCCATGCCTGCTTGATCGCGTCCTGAAGATCATCTACTGTACAGATGATGGTTTCTTGGCTGCTACTGTTTTCACCATTGTCCATCAGTATCCTATTTTTCTGAGTTTGACTGATGTCTCTTATACTGTAGTTAGTAACCTACAGTAGTAACCAGTGCAAGGATCCATCAAATGCCTAAATGTAAATGTGAGATAACCCAGGCCATGGTCCAGATGCTGACAAATCCGGTTTTGCACTAGTGTCTCAATTAATTGGCACAACGCAAAAATTGTACACAACAGGGAGGACTGTTATGTTGTCTTAATACCTTTGGACACCACTGTACATCAACTTCACTTAAGGTTTAACATACACACTATGGAATTGTTCGAACTTCACAGTTCAGATGAGCATACTGAAGCCATGCTGATAAACCTACTTGATTACATTCGCAACGAAAGACACCCTTCTGCCCAATTTCAAACGCTTTAACGTTAATATTCAGTTCTTAGAAACATAATTTAACTTCATGAGCACAGGGCTACTGAATTACTTGTGGAAAGAAGTTATTAAATTCATTCTCAGTGGTGCTTTAATAACACTGGCCATGTAAATGTGAAGCAGAATGTCATACATTTCCTTTAATTAAGTACACAGATATGCAAATAGTAAATGGACACCACTCATTCCTCTTTTTTAATATGAGTTGTGATTAAAAGGGGCTTCTTCCTGGCTGCAGGTCCATAATAGAAAAGCTGACGTAGTTAATTTATTGCTGTTCCTAGGCTAATTTCTGGCACTTCTGAAGCTTTTGAATATTTATTTTATTTTATTTAAATAGATCATTCAAAAGGCTCAGATCGACTGGGTCGTGACTCCGTTTTAGTCCATTTTAACCTTGGAAGTATCAATTTGTATAGTAGTCATGATAATGTACTTTAGTGCATACATATTACCATAAATCTATGACTATCTATTTGAAAAACATTCTCAACATAAAGCAGCCAAAAAAAAAAAAGCTTTCCAAGATTTCAGCATGGGGAAAAGGGGATTTATTCATATGCAATATAAGGATATAAAATAACATATGCTAATTCTATTTCTGCATCTTTTTTTTTTTTTAAACATGGCCCTGTATAAGTCCGGAAATATTGTACTTACATTTGTGTTATGACATTTAAATCGAGCCCTCGGGGTTGTGAAAATGAGATAAGCATTACCACTTCGCTTTGGCTTGCGGTTCATTTATTTCCATCAATTATTTATTTCAGACACTCAATCCATCAAGCCATTGTGGACAGACGACTGCTGCAGGAGGCTTACTTATACCAGACAAAGGGAAAAAAATCCAATTCAGTTATTTGCTAGAAATTTGCTCGGTTTGTGAAGGGATTTTTTTTCTTCTTCTCTTTAATCAAGACCACGAGTGATTGTCGTTTGCCAACACAGCCGTGATTATGATAACAGGGTGTCATTACCATCTCCTGTTTTTCATAAATTCCTGACGTTGTTTTAACCTTCAACATCAATTAACTTTTTATTTTTTTGCTACAGTTACTCCTGCTGATTTGCTTCCTCTTCAACAACTTAGACAATCAATAAACATCACAGCCCTACTCCATACTGTCACTTGCTTGAGCTGAGGTACTGCATCGTTGCTTAAAAGAGAAAAAAGAAATACACATTTTATTCTATACAGTAAAAAGGTTCTGTTATTTCTTTCTTTCTTTCTTTCTTTCTTTAGCAAAACATTTAATAATTATCTTTCATATGCTTCCACAGGACAGATCAAATCTGGGTTCAAACAGCCTTGTAATATGTACGTTCAAGTCAAAGCGGGACTTGCGATGAAATTTCTTGTGAATGAAAGTGTAAAATTGATTGACATTTACAGAAGTACGCTGATGAGACTCTCAGTCGCAGTAAAACATTTGAACGGTGCAAATGTCTTTAAAAAGTCTATATGTCGGTGAATGATGATCTTGGCCGAGGCGGCTCAGAGCCCAGTGCAATTGTTCCCGTGAACATTCAACGAGTAGAAGAGTAGAATGCCTGATCTTTGGAAATCCATGGATAACTTGTCACCGACTTGCAGAAGAGACGCATCTGTCTGTGTAGACTGTACACACAATCAATCACCAACACCACCAATACCACCAACTCGTCTGAGAGTTACTGCCACATATCCCCTGTACAGTCCTGACCTCGCTCCAAGCCATTTCCACATGTTTGAGCCATTAAAGGAGTTCCTGGGGGGCCGGGTTTCAGACATGAAGCAGGTAGTCCGATCATGGCTCCGGCACACTGAGAAAACTTTGTACCTTGATGATGTCCAAGCACTAGTGAAACACTGGGATAAGTGCATTAGTGTAGCAGGGGATTATATAGAGAAATAAAGAGAGTTTTCAGTCTTATAACTGTGTTCTGTTAATCTGCACAATCAAAAGTCCCGGTTTGACTTGAACAACAAAAAAGGCATTTTAAAAAATCCAGCTACTGCGTGTATTATGGAGGAGTAGTTTAAAGTAGTGAAATCTTTTATCATAAAACTTTTATCTATCAAATAGCTCTGGAGCTGTTATCCTGCCCGTACTCGCATCAGCATCCTGTGTTCTTCTAGCCAGGAACGAGGAGGAGGCATGATTTAGGGGCTGTTCGCAAGAAGCTGACTTACAGATGTGCTCTGTTTATGCTGTGATCAAAAAAAATTACATGCGCACTGCACTTCAGGGAAATAATGATACGGAGATCAGCGAGTTTGCAATGCAGGATCATGACAACATTCAAATGAGCAGCACAGAGAGCCAGTGATGAAATTAAGAGCGTCTTTTTTTTTCTTCTTCTGAGTGTAAACTGCGAATAATATCACGAATCCTGGAGAATATTGTGTATCTGTGAGTGTTAGTGGTGTGTTCGCAGTTCTCAAGGCAATCATGCGGGGTAATTTCTGCACTCCGTGGAAGCGTAGGGGAGGTTTGCATGGGGACCGCGTCGATGTGGAAGAGCTCAAGCAGTTCGGTTGTGTTTGAAGCATTTAGAGAAATATAGAAAAAAAAATCCTGCTCGGTGGGTGTATACCGTGGGCCGGGCTGGTGTGTTTATTGCCTGAGGGAATTCTATGGCCGCAGGATAGTTACACAGAGCAATTGGTTCAATGAGTAACTGCCGAGCTGCCCTTTACAATCCCGCGCCCGATCACTCGTCTCCAAGCTGCTGTATCCCCATGTGGTTTAAAGGCTCAAATGTTAGGTGATCCCCTTGTTGCCACACTGTACATACTCTCTGATTTCATTTTTTTTTTCCGTTTCCTGCCTCAAGCAGGTTCTCTTCCTGAAAACGGCACTGGGGAGGTAAGAAGAAAGGTAATATATGGCGCTGCCCCTGCTAAAGCTCTGCCAATTAGCTCTGCTCAAGCTAATTATACATACACACACACACCACATTTATATATATTTATTCTCATATATATTTTTTTTGTCTTCTTTTTTTAGTACCGAGATTGTTGTGCGACTACAATCGAAACACTGTGTGAGGGGGAAATTATGTCGAACAGCAAAAATGGAATTATAAAAGTTGTGCAAATGAGTATTAAAAAAAACACACACATACACACACATATACAGCTTTATAAATATGGTATGTATATTTGCACTTTGATCTACACATCGACTGAACACATTTTTGCTGCAGTGTACATAATAAAGGTATACAATGTATATAAATATAGAGATACAAAGCCACTCTTTTAAAATGGAGACTAAATAAAAAAAGGAGGTCTAAGCCTGAGCTGTTGTTTTGCTGCCTCTGTGAACAGGGGACAGGGGTAGTGAAAGGGGCAAGGGGTGACGGGGAGGAAGGGGCTAAGAGAAACTTGAAAAGGGATTAATTTTTGAACACGTTATAATCGTTTCTCCCATCTCTACTCTTCTCCTCTCCTCTCGTCTTGGAGAGCTTTTTGTTTGGTGACAAAAAAAGAGAGGATAATGCAAATCCGAGCAGTCCGAGTCAAATCACAGTCTTTATACTGAAATTGGGCTGGGATGCTGTCAAGCGTGTGGCATAATAGTCGATCGCCTGCGTCCACTTCAGATCAACCCCTATCTGCGATCTGATACAAAAAAAAAATATGCAGAAAAATGTTGTTAAGTTAAGACGGTGTTTTAAAGCTCTGATTATGAAACATATTGATCCCAAAGCACAGATTTGGATTATGCTAGTGAAAGTGAAAGTGAGTATAAAAAAATAACTCTTCTGTACCATTGCTTATTCCTGGAAACACAATTCCTTAATCACATTTTATTGCTAAACTGTAACAAATTTAAAATAACTTTAATCACTTTAAAATGTCACTTTAAAATAACATTAAAACACTGGCGGATTTTACAGTGCATTTACTTTTAACAGTATATTACTGTATATGGGAGTATATTAGAGTACAGTATGTGACAGGAGAATAAAGGTAGGTTTTAAACTAATTGTACAATTTATATGAGCATGTTACTGCATATTTACTATAAATAAATATAATAATATTCAATAAATTCAGCTACTTTTACATTTATTTCCAATTTTCAGAAATGAAGGGTGAGATAGGACACAAGTGCAGACATTATTTTATTAAACACTAAAACTCCAGTTATGTGCAGAAAACAAAAGTCAAAAGTCTCGCAAAAGCTTAAAAGTTCAAGTGGTATCAAGTTCTCAGAAACAATAGCTATAAATAAATCTTTTAAAATAAAATAGATAAATAAATGAACCTTAAAATTGGTGAAAGCAGGTTCTTCACTCCAAGAGATTATTAGCAAAACTTTTGGTTGAACTCCGTGGGAAGTGAAACAGTGAAGCAGGAGCGAAGCTGCTGTCCAAAAACTGCCGGTCAAATCTTGTTCCTTAGAAATGAATAGAGAATGAGTACACCGATTAATAAAAGAGAGAGATAGATAGATAGGTAGATACTTTATTCATCCTCATGGGGAAATTCACAAGATCCAGCAGCCCACAGATAGTTACATCTAGAAAATAAGAAAAATAAGGTAAAAACAATCCTATAAACAAAAAAAGGTAAAAGCTCCTGTGCATATTATTGTGCAAAGTCAGTAGATTTGTGCATAATGTGCAAAACGTTTGTGTTTAGTGAGAATGTTATGCTATGGCCTGATGCCCCCCCCTCTCCCCACTCCCACTTGTGCAGTTAAACAGTCTCATGGCATGGGGGAGGAATGACCTCCTCAGTCTTTCAGTGGAGCAGGGCAGTGACAGCAGCATGTTGCTGAAGCTACTCCTCTGTCCTGTTGTGCAGTGGATGTGATGGATTGTCCATGATTGACAGGAGCCTGTTCAGTGCCTGGCGATCTGCCACAGATGTTGGGCTTTCCAGCTCTGTACTCACCACTGAGCCTGCCTTCCTCACCAGCTTTTCCAGACGTGTGGACCCTTCTTCTAGATGCTGCCTCCCCAGCACACTGCTGCATAGAAGAGTTCACTCACCACTACAGTCTGGTAAAACACTGTCATCAGTTTTTTGCAGATATTCAAAGATGCCAACCTTCTGAGGAAGTACAAGCGGGTCTGTCCTTTCTTGTACAGAGCATCTGTGTTAGCAGTCCAGTCCAGTTTGTCATCCAGCTGCACCCCCAGGTATTTGCATGTCCTCACAAGCTCCACACAGTCACCAATGATAGTCACAGGTTCTGGTTGAGGCCTGGGTCTCCTGAAGTCCACCACCATCTCCCGGGTCTTAGTGGTGTTAAGGTGCAGGATGTTCAGGTTACACCATGCAGCAAAGTTCTGGATCAATTTTCTGTACCTCCTTTCCATTCCTGATACAGCCCACGATTGCAGTGTCATCTGCAAACTTTTGTACATGGCAGGACTATGAGTTGTACTGGAAGTGTGGCATGTACAGGGTGAACAGGACTGGAGAAAGCACAGTCCCTTGCGGCGCTCCTGTATTGCTAATCACTGTGTCAGACCTGCAGTCCCCCAGCTGCACATACTGAGGCCTGCATGTCAAGTAGTCTGTGATTCAGGCCACCAGCTCTGAGCTCACTCCCATCTCTGTCAGTTTGTCTTTGAGGAGCAGCGGCTAGATGGTGTTAAAGGCACTGGAGAAGTCCAGGAATGTAATCCTCACAGCACCACTGCCCCGATCCAGGTCAGACAGAGATCTGTGGACCATGTAGGTGATGGCATCCTCCACGCCCACCTTCTCCTGGTATGCAAACTATAGGGGGTCAAGAACATGACTGATCTGTGGCCTCAGGTGATGCATCAGTGTCCGCTCCATGGTCTTCATACAGTGTGATGTCAGAGCGACTGGTCTGTGATCGTTCATCTTCCCAGCGCGTGGTTTCTATGGTACTGGGATGATGCAGGATGTTTTCCACAGCTGAGGGACCTTCTTCTGTCCCAGGCTTAGGTTGAAAATGTGCTGAAGAGGCTCTCCCAGCTCCAACGGGCAGGCCTTCAGTAGTCAAGGTGATACTCCATCTGGACCGACTGCTTTGCTGGGGCGGAGTCTCTTTAGATCTCTACACACCTGGGCTGTTGTGATTTCAGGTGGAGGTACAGTTTCCTTTTTTCTACTGTATATTATATAGAGGATGGAGATAGAAGGAGGAGCAGTGGGGTTTGCAGTGTTCTAAGTTGCAAATGACTTGGTATTTGGAGAGAGGGAGGGGTGCACGCAGGAGGGGGTTGGAGGTAAAGTGCTCTGAGGTGTGAATGAGTTGAAGTGGTCAAACCTATTGTAAAAGTTGTTAAACTGGTTTGCTCTCCCCACATCTCCTCAATGGTTTCACATCATTTTGAACTGCACCCAGTGATTGTCTTCATTCCATTCAACACCTCCTTCATACTGTTGTTCTGCAGTTTCTGCTCCAGCTTCCTCTTGTACTGCTCTTTCGCCCCCCCCCCCCACTCCCCCCTGAGCTGAACCTTGAGTTCCTTCTGCACGCGCTTGATCTCCTGCTGATCACTTCTTTGGAAAGCTCTCGTTTTTTATTCAGGAGAGCTTTGATGTCACTTGTGATCAAGGGCTTGTTGTTTGCAAAGCAGCGTACAGTTCTTACAGAAACAGCAACATCCATGCAAAAGTTGATGTAATCCGTCGTGCAGTGTACAATGTCCTCAATATTCCCTCTGTGTGACCCCTGCAGCACATCCCAATCTGTAGTTTCGAAACTATGACTCAGAAGACCACTTCCTGAATGAGTGGATGGTTGTGGGTAGCCTCATAATTTTTGGTTTGTAGTGAGGCAAGCAGAATGAGGTTGTGATCTGATTTCCCAAGTGGGGGAAGTGGAGTGGCACTGTATGCATCCTTTACATTTGCATACAGTAAGTCGATAGTTTTACTTCCCCTGGTGTTACAGTTCACATACTGGGTGAAAGCAGGTACCGTTGTATTCAGAGTTACATGGTTAAAATCTCCAGAGATTAACTCAAGCGCTTCAGGATGTTGTGAAGTGGATGACGTCTCTCGCTATCTCCGCGTCGGGCCGTGGTGGAATGTAGGTCAGCAACATTATTACTTGTCCATACTCTCTGGGCAAATAATAGGGTTGCAAACCTACCACCAGAAGTTCAATTTCCCTGCTGCAGCTTGAGATTTTAATGCTCACATGCCCAGGATTACACCATCTCTTGTTCACGTACAGAGCATGTCCTCCTCCTTTGCTTTTCCCGCAGGCTCTGCCGTCCCTGTCCGTAGGTATCTCCACATTACCATCCGGAATGCTAGTGGTGAGCCATGGTTCACAGAAGCACAACAAACTGCACTCTCTGTAGATGTTGACGTTTTTTACCAGCCCAGCCAGTTCGTCGATCTGGTTTGGTAATGAGTTCATGTTTCCCATGATCACAGAAGGCACAGCAGGCTTATATCGACATTTTCTTGCTAGCTGCTGAGCCTTTAGCTTAGCGCCCGCTCTGCAGCCACGATACAGCCTCCTCACCTCGTCAGGTAAATGGGGGACCACACCAGTGGAGGACTTTGTTCTCAGGGCGAGAAGTTGGTTCCTCGAATAAACGAGTTTCGGCATTGAGAAATCCATATCCATAGGATATATAATTACAACAAAAACATATTAGCAAATACACAAAAAGAAAAACTTAAAAAAGAAAAACCAATTAGAAGCTTGAAAAAAGAGCAGAGTTCGGTGGAGCTGCTAGAAGTGCTGTCACTCTCGGAGGCTGCGCACATTAAAAAGCTGTTGCAATAAAATCATAAGCATTAGCCAACTATTATCAGTAAGATATTGATGAATAGCGACTGGATTTGTAAAGGGACAAAAAGTAGACAGTTCGACAGCTTGAAAGAAATCCTGTTCATGCAATTAAATTATAACTGTTACTGGTTATTGAAAGACAAATTCTCTTAATTTACATGGAAGGGATGGATATTTAACAGTATTCTACACTCACTCACTCACTCACTCACTCACTCACGCATCGTCTATCCTGCTTTATCCTGTATGCATAGTTGCAGAGGAGCCTATTCCAGGAAACTTAGGGCATGAGGCGGGAGACACCCTGGACAGGGTGCCAATCCAACATGGAGTACAAACATACACATGCTCATTTACACACAACAGGCAATTTGGGAACACCAATTATCCTAATCTGCATGTCTTTGGACTGTGGGAGGAAACCAGAGTACCCGGAGGAAACTCACCAAATTTACTGCTATGTTGGTCATTCTGCAGATTTGGTGCCATTTAAACCTGATAAGACTTTTTAGGCCATTGATTAAAAATATTTATCAAGCTTTCACAAAAGAAAAAAAATCTATTTTTATACATTTGTTGGAATTCTTAAGGATTTCACATTATCTCAAGGACAATCACATTATTTATTTTCCCACAAAATGTTGAAGAAGTTGCACTTTTTTGGTTAAACTGACTTATGATAGGTGACATGGTGTCATAGTGGTTAGCACTGTCTCCTTGCACCTCCAGGGTCCGGGTTCGATTTCCATCTCGGGTCTGTGTGAATGGAGTTTGCATGTTCTCCCTGTGCTTGGTGGGTTTCCTCTGGGTACTCTGGTTTCCTCCCACAGTCCAAAGACATGCAGATTAGCTTAATTGGTGTACCCAAATTGCCCTTAGTGTGTGCGTGTGTGTGTGTGTCATGCGATGGATTGGCACCCCATCCAGGGTGTACCCCTCCTCGTGCCATAAGTCTTTTGGGATAGGCTCCATGCTCCCCGTGACCCTGGTTACAGGATAGTGGTATAGACGATGAGTGAGTAAGTGACTTATGATGCCCTATTTTTAAATATTATTCATTTTACTATACCTGAAAAAGACAGATATTCTAAGAGGAATTAAGGTTTTTACAGATGTCCTTGTGTTTCATTTAACCCCATAACACAACCAGATTCCCCTCTCTATAAAACTTATGGTTTGATACTTTTGACACCATTTGAGGAAGTGACATTATTCAAGCCTTGAGAACAGCATGGTCCAGCATGTGGTAAGCTTTACTCTCATTTTTCTATGAATATTTTATGATGTTTGCACACATATGGGCTTTGTCAAATTTCAGGTTTTCATCACTGTTAAGGTGAAAAACTTACACTTTCCCAAAACTTTTTAAAAGTGCTTTTATAGCTAAGAAGTACGAATTATGTAAATTGGATAATGCCATGTTGTGCACTGATAGCTGCAAGCATCATCATATTAACATTAGATTAATATGTCAGCACAAAATCAATAACCCTGTCACATTCTTTTTTTGCCAGTGGTAGGTTTGTCTTTGTATTCAGTATAATAACGTACATTTTGATGATAAAGTAGGGAGAAAAAGTATTTTTTTTATAAAGTGTAAATATTAGTAAGTCACTTCATAATATTATTAATTTGGATTAATATTTTAGTATATTATCTTCTCAGGCACTAATTCTATGGAATCACCCATACTGTATATACACCCATATACAGTAATTCCCCTACATACAAACATTTGAGTTACAAACTTTCGAAGATACAAAAATGCATTCGCTCATGTTCAGCTGCAGGAGATAGATCACATGTCCGGCGTATAACGTCACGTACATGCAGCGTGCATTCACTACAAGTGCAATACAAGCTCAGGATGTCCAGAAGCAAGCGTCAAAGCAGCAGCAATGAAACTGGTACTGCTAAGAAGCGCCAAGCAACAATGATGGAGACAAAAGTGAACATAATTGAGAGAATGGAGCGAGGGTGAAAAGATAGCAGACTTTGCTAATTATTTTAACACGAATTGTCCAACCCTTGGCGCGCTTCTAAGGAACACTGTAATACACTATAATGTAGTACCTAGACAATGTTTCTTGGACTTGGAACAAATTGGAACGGAATGGAACGGAACTTGTTCGTATTTAGGGGACTTGATAATGTCAATAGTAGAATTTAATAGAATCACCACTGTTACTACAGTCTGTCATCGAATATATTCATATAAATATATAAAAGAACCCTTAGAAGGACTGTCACGAAAAGTTATTCCATATCATGCAAAGTTATTTAACAATATTAAACAAAAAAATTTTCATGCCACAGAAACCTGGGCGAAGTCTCCAAAGCGCTCAGCCTGTGTAAAGTCATTTCAATCTTTCATTAGTAAGCCTGCTTTGCAATTTAAAAGCGTCTTTGCTCCTTAATTTAGTTCTGTAATCCCTTTTCAGGTATGCACAGCCTGCATTCGGAGGAATAATGGCTTACAAGAGATCCGTTGCATGAAAGACATGCAAAGCTGTCCTCCATGTGTGTGTCCCTGTGGGCGGTCTGGCAGTGTGCGACTCGGAGACATCGAGCTCTCTCGGAGACTGCTTTTCTCTCATCAGGAGCGCCGTATCAAAGCTGCGTTGTACAAATCAATGTATACCGAGTCGGGGGAAAGAACAGGCAATCAGGCCGAGGAGTAGCGGTTATGACACTGTCCGATTTTTAGTGTCAAAACAATTCAGCTTTTTGACAGATTACAGTGAAATTAAGTGATATGGAAAATACAAACAGCTGGACTCCAGGAACCATTTCATTTTATTTTGAGTAATTGCACAAACAGCGTTCGTTCTGTTTAACCCTGAACTGCTCCAGCTCAGAAAAGTTCAATATCACTATCGATTTGTTTTGGATGAATTCATACAGCAGACTCTGGCTCTTTGACTAGCTCTTTGCAGCCTTCTTCATGAAATATTTTACAAGAAAGGCAAAGAAAAAAAAAAAGTCAATGACTTATTTATTGCCTCACAGTATCCTGTATACTGCTGTTTTTTTTTTTTTCTATTTATTTTTTGAACTGGATATCTTCTTTAGGCGTGTGGTGAAGATGAAGCACCACAATGGCATGTTAAAGATCTAAGAGAAATATTCATATTCTTTTCCGACGTTGTTTAAAACACCCGATGTCACATCATACCGAATACCAAGTCAGAATCAACTGAAATAGTAAAGTTCCTAATACAAGGTGCAACATAGAACGTGATGGAAGAGGGCCAGCTGGAAATGTATGCTTCTCAGGGCTGGTTAGCATAATACACGCTCTCGGCGACGTCTGCGATGGATTTGACATGCGTCCCTGTCGGTGACATGAGCTGAACATTCAGTCTCAAATCAAGATTAGTTCCTGACATATTTTATGAAGAAAATATATTCATACAGTACATTTAGTTCTCATTCATAATTAATATCTGCCATATTAAGGCACAAACAAAACATCTGCATGGCTAACGATAATTTATCTATCTACCCCGCTTCTATGCATTAAGCAAACAGTATTAGGACTCCTATTTAAACTTCCTCTGTCCTTATTTACATATTCTCCTAATAAAACAATAAATCTTTTCAAGGTCTAAGCAAAATAAGGCATTATCTGTTTTCATACTACATGAATTACACTCCTTGAGGTTCTGTATAACCATATGTGCATAGTTAGCAAAAATAAATAACCAGCAAACATTTGTCTGTGTCAGCTTTCATTGCAAACTACCTTGAAAACTTTTATTATTCATGCAGGAGAGAACATGCTAAAACAAGCCATATTCACGTTTTCTGATTTCGTCTTTGGTCCAAACAGTGACATTAAAGCAACATCTTTTGCAACATGAACAAGTTAATTCAGGCTACATACAGTACGAAAGGAACCACAGAATCAACAAAATATTCAGTATACTGTATATATTAATATATATTAAATATACAGACCCATGGAACTTTAAATGTGTCAGGTAATTCAAAAGTATTCGAATTTATACACTGATTCATTACTATCAGCTTTTCCTAAAACAGATTAAAAAATAGGTAATGGAAACATTTTTACTTTTTACTTAAAACATCCCAAGCCTGGATAAAATAGGTGGGTTGCGTCAGGAACGGCATCCGGCGTAACTCCTGTGCCAAGTTTGTGCATGGGATGGACCACTGTTGCAACCCCTTGACAGGAGTAGCCGATAAGACAACCAACAGCAACAACAACTTAAGACAATAACCATAATGTAATTTATCTCTGTATAACAGCAAAGAATTTATTAAAAAGACAATAATCAGAAAGGCATGGTGGCTCAGTGGTTAGACCTGACATCCCGCACCTTCAAGGTTGGGGGTTCAAATCTCTCCATTGTTGCATGTGAATTATTTATCCCCTTACACAGGTACTGTACAGTAAGCCTGCAGGATGTCAACAAAAGACCTACTGGGAACATCACCAGGAACCAACAAAACCCTAAAAATGTTTAAAGCTTAGATGTCTTTTTACATAAGTCACCTTAAGGGAATCTTCAGTACGTAATTGGTTATATTCCTGAAGATGACCCAAAGATTTTCTAAGGAGTCTAGAACGTCATCTACAGACAAACTGAATCCTAGTCTAGTCTGCATGCCCAGTGGGAATATAATTTGCTTGCCCAAAGATATTGGGATATTTTCTATAGTGTTGTTCAAATGTCTGCACACTGGCAACCAAAACCTCATGGATTCATTAGTAATCGAGTCCAGTGTTCAGGGGATAAGCTGTAGATCCTGTGTGACCCTGGCCAGGATAAAGCACTTACTGAAAGTGAATGAGTGGAAAATCTAGAACAGCAGTGTGCCCGGACCACATCATCATTTTAGGGAGCCTTTCAAGGGCCATAAACTATACCTAATAATTTTTCACATTTTATTAGGCATTTTATTGATTATCAGTAATCCAAAGGTAGAACAAGATTATTCTAAAGGGAAAAAATAGCAAAAATGAGCTACTGTAACAATGTTAATCTGTATATTTTCTCCTTTGCCTAAAGCAAGAAAAAGCTTCAAATGGTAACTTACAATGCCTGTAGTTCTGAAATAAAATCTTAATTCTGGAATGAATGAGATGCTGGGAAC
>JAQMYL010000023.1:36418868-36431027 GCA_030014365.1 Clarias pachynema | reverse complement strand
CAATATAAGAATGTGATATTACATCACTTTCTCAGTTTCTCACTTAATTTTTTCTGGTTCAACGTTTTTTTTCTCTACTCAAGCGTCCTTCAAAGTAATTATTCTCTCAATTTTCCTTTTGACAATACATAAAGAAAACTATCTTACTTTTAGGCAAACGCACAATACATTTTAAAGTAAAGTCCATTCACAAATGTTGATCAAAAAACGTCAGCTGAAATGTTTTGCTATTTTAAATGAACCCAAGGATAACTCTGTGAAAGGTAACAGAAATGTTATCTCCACACGTAGTCTGCTTCACACCTCCTTCACACACCCAGCTCCCCCAAACCCTCTTTCATTAAGTGCAAAGAAGTTCAGTTGTGCATATTAAAATGGCTGAGATGGTATGCGAAGAATGATTAAAGACGAATGTTAGGTTGGAGTGTCATTCTTAAGCGTAGTCTCAAAGTGCCTGCATATTAGAGCCGCATCTTTTGCTCAGGGATTAGAGAACTCAAAGCAATCTTGCCCTTTTAGCATGCACAATGCATCATTCACTCACTCACTCATCATCTATATTGCGTTATCCTGTATGCAGGGTCGCAGGGGGGCCTGGAGCCATTCCCAGGAGTCTTAGGACACGAGGCGGGGTACACCCGGGACAAGGTGCCAATCCATCACTGGACACACATGCTCATTCACACACTACAGGCAATTTGGGAACAGGAAAGCCTAATCTGCATGTCTTTGGACAGTGAGAGGAAACTGGAGTACCTAGTGGAAACCCACCAAGCATAGGGAGAACATGCAAACTCCATGGTTAGAGTGCTAAACATTATGTCACTGCAGCTTACACAATGCATTGGTTTATGATATTTACAGAAGATGCCTCGTTTAATGAACAGCATTAGAGCATGATTTCTTTTGTAAGTCTAACTTGGGATTACAGCTGATAATGGGAAATGTCGTAATGTCTTTTACTTTAAATTGTTCAAACATGACTTTAATATTTTACCAGGTGTGTGCTATCGCTGCTCGTTTGTTTACCACTGTGTTAAATCAATTAAGGAAACACTTTAATTGCTCCATTTCAGTTTACCAGGGCTTTAGACTTTTGGCAGAAGGCAGAATCTACAACCGGTATTGAACATTTTCACTTTCACAGGCGAGAATTCACATGGTAATTGGCTAAACATGCTAAGTAAAAGGACGAATTCCTTCAACATGGCTGTTTAAATGTTGGATGAGATGTCCCAAAAGTACCTCAGCAGAACTCTGAAGTTTTGCAGTGACAGACAATATGATGATATGATGTGAAATGTTATTAGTCTATCATTAGAAACAGGTCTGACTGCTGAAGTCATTTAAAGTCACCAGTCATTATAGTCTGATGAACTTTCCCCAGGGCTTGCAGCGGCGGCTGTCTGTGGGCTACTGAGGTAATTCTGAGGTAATTCTGAGGTAACTGTGCTCTTATGTATAAATTAAGGAGAAAATGCCAGCAGCGTGTTATTTGTTTCAAGGAATAATTATAAGGGCGCTCTAGGTAAAAAAAAAAAAAAAAAATGCCACAAAAGTGTTGCAGATTATTTAACATTAGAGCTCACTTGATGTTAATACACCTACAGTAACGGAACTTCTTGACAGCTTGTCTATCATCCAGCCATTAGATCTAAATAGAACAACAGTGACACATAAATGAGTACACAGGATTTTTTTTCCAAACATTGAAACATTTCACGAATCTAAAGGGGGAAACTAATCTTTATTAACTGGTATTGCACCTTACATTAGTCTTTACCTCCTTGTTAACTTTTTGATTCATTGTTAATTGTAGAATCCTACATTGTCAGCACTTAGTATTGTTTCTTATACAGCGGTACCTCTGCATACTAATTTAATCCGCTCCGGGGCGAGTTCTTTAGGTGAAATTTTGTATTGTGAAACGCATTTTTCCATAGGAAATAATGTAAATGCAGATAATCCGTTCCATCCACCAAAAATATTAAGAATATTACCAATTTCCAACATTATAATCATATGTTTGCATTAAAAAAACAATCAAAACAATTTCTTCCAATGTACTGTAATGAAGTAAAATATGAATGAAATAGACATTAATCCTGTAATGCCAGCAGCAGTTGTGGCAGTATTTAATGTACAATTTCTCAAATGATGCCATTGAATTTGTCTATCTTGACTTGGTATTGTCACTCCAGACATCGTGCGATTAGTAGTGGAACAAGTTGTGCAGAATCTAGTGCATATCCTGGAAATGGTGCAACTCCAAACCATCTGGTAACATCTGCTTGCTTTGCACTGTGTCCCCTCTGTGGTAGTATTGTCTAAACAGAGCATGATAGTGTGAAGACAAAATGCACAAGCAAAGGTTTTCCTTAATTTTGATACCAAGATATGCCACCTGGATATACTGTAATTGCATTAACTTCATGTATGTTTAACATGATGTGATTTTTTTTAAAATAGTGAAACGTTTCTGTTCTCCATTATTATATTAGACATAATACACTAAACTGTATATTGCATATTTACCTCATTCAAGTATTTTCAGTTATAATAATAAAATAAATCAAAGATTATTAAACTTATTTTAAGGCCAATCTTATGTCAAGTTGCTTCTTATTTTACAGATTTAACATATTTTTACTTATTAAGATATCTTTGTATTTTTATTAATAAACTAATATAACCAACTTAAATTAATACTAACGCAGGAGACCCATATAACAATATAATAATAATAATAATAAGAAGAAGAACTTCCTTGCACACTATCCTACATTTGCATGATGTCCTGTTGCAATCTTAAGAGTTTCAGTTTTTTAAATTGCCTCAGTAAAGGAAGAATGTGTTTAACACTTTTAACAATAGACATTGTCACAAAGCAGCTTTATAAAAATCCAGATATAAATTATAAACTTTTACATTTAATGATAAATTGGCAAACCAGAGGAGACAGTGGTGAAGGAAAATAACAAGGACATGAAGGAAGAAACCTTGATCTTTAAGACTTTAAGGTTTAAGACTTCAAAGACCTTAAAGATAAAACCTCAATTTAGTAAACTAGGATTAGGGTTAGGGTTAGGGTTAAACCACTGATCACACTATACAATGATCACTAGTCGTGTGTTGAATCGGACTTGATATGTAATTTACATGGACCACACGTTACGGTTCGGCACGTGTTCGGCACTATTTTTAATTGTCAAGATAACAAAAAATAACTGAATTATTATTGTTGGTACACCTGTTCAACTGCATGTGAACAAACAATTCTAATCAGCTAATTGTGTGGCACCAACTCAATGAATTTAGGCATGTAGCCATGGTCAAGGCAATCAACAAATCAACAGGCTGGTGGAAAAAAGTGGTTTAAACTTTAAGAATGTGGCATGGTTGCTGGTGGCAGATGGGCTGGTGTGAGTAGTTCTGAAAAGTAGAAAACTGGGATTTTCACGCAAAACCATCTCTAGGGTTGACAGAGAATGGTCTGAAAAAGACTAAATATCCAGGGAGTGCAGTCAAAAATGCCTTGATAAGACAGGGGTCAGAGGAGAATGGCCAAACTGGTTTGAGCTGATAGAAAGGCATCTGTAACATCTTGGTGTCCCTCTTCGCAACTAAGGAAAGGAAACAACGGCTTCAATTCACATAGGTTCAGCAAAATTGGAAAAATGTTGATTAGTCTGATGAGTCTTGATTTCTGCTGCGACATTCGAATTGGTAGCATCAGGATTTGACAAACAACATAAGAGCATCCTGCCTCGCATCAGCGGTTCAGGCTGGTGATGGTGGTCTAATGGCATGGGGGAGATTTTCTTTCCACACTTTGGGCCCCTTTTATTTGCACATTTCAGGCCATTATTTAAATGCAACAGCCTACCTGATTATTTTTGCTGACTGTGTCCATCCCTTTATGACCACAGGTTAAACACCATGTCACAGAGGTAAAATCATCTCATATTGGTTTCTTGAACATGACAATGAGTTTGCTGTACTCAAATGGCCTTTATAGTGGTGGAATAAGAGATTTGGTCATGGATGTGCAGCTGACGAATCTGTGATGCTGTAGTGTAAATATGGATCAAAATCTGGACGAGAATGTTAACAACTTGTTGAATCTATGCCATAAAACAAAACAAACCAGTAATAGTATGGTTTACCCAATAAAGTGAGCTGCGAGTGCATATTTGTCTCCTTTTTTACTGAAAATTATCCGATCCCTTGTTGCTTAAGGTCTACACAGGGATGCTGTCGGGAGTGGAGGGAATGGGTCAAAGGGTACAGATGACCCTGGGCCAAGTTGACTCTTTTTGGGATTTTTATAAAACATTTGGCTAGTCATATTACTGCTGACAGGGTTTTAAGGTGAGTGCACATTCAGAAAAACAACATTAAAAGCTATATGACTCCAGGAAAAGCTAGATGGACTCACTATTTTCTCCACCGAGAAAAAAAAATGGTCCAAAGATTGAACTTCAAGGATGCTATCAGAAACTTTGCTACAAAAAAAGTGAGGCGACTTGCAGCTGGACCTAAAGATTAATAAGCAGCACAAGTCATATCATACAGCTGCACAGATGGTTGCAACAAAATAAGCCTTGCATGTGGGTGAGCTGCTGTTTATGTTGTTATTATCATCACTGCAGTGAACAGTCATATACTCTTAATGGTATGTTAATTCTCTAAGCAACCTGACCATTACCAATTAATGAAGCTGTCAAGATTGAATTGATTGACGATGAATAAATTTATTTATCCATGCATGATTTGATTTCATGATTTAATACATTGCAGTGATTTCTTTAATTAGTGTTTGTTTTTTACTTTTTTTGCTCACTCCTTGTTTTTTTATGTACTATAAAAGAAGTTCAATTCAATTCAATTCTATTTATATGGCTAGTTTTTACCAATGATCAATGTCGCAAAGCAGCTTTACAGAATCAAAAGAGAATTAGGGAAGTCAGTATGAAATTTGTAAGAAAATATGTTTAGATGTCAGATTGTCCCTGATGAGCAGGCCGAGTGCGGCGATGGCAAGGAAAAACTCCTTGAGATGGGGTTGATATCAGATAGCAGGGATTGATTTGCAGTCATACTGTGTGTTAGGCGGCTGGAAGTTCAATATAACAGGAGATGTGTTTAAGTTATATGGAGTGCACTTTCTTTATTGGAGGCTCAGGTACAAAACTGTTTGTGGGAATTTCAGTCCTGAACTATTGAGCGACTGCAGTCACAAACCATCTGTGAACAGCTGCCTGCGTCAACTGAGTCCAATACCATCTTCATCATAAAGTGGAACCGTCCCTAGTCACCACACGCATCCCAAGCAGACACCATGTGCAGCTCAACAGGGAGAGAGAGAGAAGTGAAGAGAAGAGAAGAGAAGAGAAGTGAAAGAGAGAGAACAGTTAGGTATGGTCTCAGTCACATTTATAAGATGAATGTATATTTAGTGCAGACTGCAAGCAGGGACTCCGGCAGGACCAGCTCTGACATCATAATTAAAAGGATAGCCAGAAGGAAACAGACATGAGGGCTCCATGGGATGTAAACCAACCAGTCACTCCATGGTCAACAAACCTGAGTGATCAATGAGAGTGTGGAAGAAAGCATCTAAAAATACCAGTTCACCATAATATTCTACGTCCATGCAGCCACCAGATCTGCTCCTTTACCTAAGGCAAATCTAATCACAGAAATGCTTGGCTAAATAAGTAGGTTCTCTCCCCAGGGCTGATGGCTGAGCACTTATTTGAAATTGCCTGAGTTGGTATTAGAGTTAAATGTGGGTGGTGCTGGAATAGGTGTTGATGTGGGGCTGACTGAGAAAATCTTCATCCTCTGTCCATAATTTCTAATGACTGGCTTGATACTACATACGGTACATTCCAAAAGCTTGATTCTTTTATTCTTTATCCATTCGGGTGTAGATTTACTTGTGTGCTTTGGATCATTCTCCTTTTTATGTGACCCAATTTCAACCAAGCTTGTAGCTGTTCTCACTTTTGCCTCTAGAATACTCTGGTGTACAGAGGAGTTCATCGTTGGCTCGCTGACTGCAAGATGCGCACCTCCTTTGGTTGGAAAAATCAAGCCTAAACCATCATCAACAATCACCATGCTGAAATGCTGTTTGGTTTTCACTAAATATTGTGCTGGGCATTAAGGCCAAACAGCTCCATGTTGGTCTCACCTGCCCATAGGCCATTGTTCCAGAAGTGTTGTGGTTTGTTCGAACCTCAGTCGAGCATCCATGTTCTTTTTAGACTGAGGAGGCTTTCTCATGGTACCTTCCAAACAAACTAAGATTTTAGACATGGACTGACTTTGGGGTGAATGTGCTGTGACGTCCACTACTGGGAAGATTGGAAAATGTCTTGAATGCTTTCCACTTGTAAATATTTTTGTTTGGAAATGGTTTTATAATATTTCCAAATTTCAAGTTTAGAACATTTCCAACAATTGCTTCTCTAACGCCATTACTTAGCACACACCTGAATTCTCCAGAACAGCAAACTTTACAAACCTCTGCTTTTATAGAGGTCTGCACACATGCTGATGATCAATTAAACAAGAGATAATGACTACTGTAACAGCACCTGGCTGCAACTTACCCTCTTAAACTCTTTGGAAGCAGTCAGGGGTACTCAGTATTGCAAACATTTTTTTCTTTTTGGCTTTTTTTTTTGTTAAATATATAATGGCACTGTGGAAACCATTGTATGTTGTTGCTTGTCTGAGGTTGTACTTGCGTAATACTATGACCCACTATGATCATATGATATTCCACAAAGGAACATAGATTAAAAGAAGGACACAACTTTCTTGTGATGTTTCATGCTATAGCGCCCCTCTAGTGTAAACACTGAGCCTGAATGCTTCATCACGTTATTGTTGAGGTGACAAATAAATGCAAAGACATGCATAACCGGCCCTACGTAGCTCGAAGCGTCTCCATTTGTGAACTTGCGTGAACCATGTTCCAGTTTATGTTAAGGGCTTTTGGTCTTTGGACATCTGGATCTTATCTACAGCAGATAGATCTACCAGCCAGCAGATTTATTTATGGGAAACCTTTTTCTTTAGAATGGTTTGCCACATGGGTGGGCAAGCGTGAGCAGTATAGCACACATACTGCTCGCAAAACAAACACAAAGCATTTGTTGTTAGTCTTTCAGCTGTTCCTATTGAGGGCTCACGAAAGTGACCCATCCAACGTCACACAGCTTGGCACAGGTTTTACACTGGTTGCCCTTCCTGACAGAACCCTCATATTTTATCTGGGTTTGGGAGATACATGCAGTTTAGGTGAACTGCCATTTACAAATTGCCTGTAGTGTGTGTATGTGTGTGTGTGCCCTTCAATGGATTGGCACCCTGTCTAGGATGTACCCCGTCTTGGGTCCTAAGTCTCCTGGCATAGGCTCCAGGCCCCCTTTGACCCTTTATACACAGTGATTTGGTATAGACAATGAGTGAGTCAGTATTTTAACTTCTGGTCAGCCTTTTAAGTTAGATACTGATGCCTCAGTGACATATCCCCGAAATTGAAGCAAAAGGAAAAATGTAACTTGATATATAGGCATGCAATCGACCAGACATAAGTGTGATTTTAGTGATATTACTGATGGATATACTGCATTTCATACACTGACATTAAAAATCCACCATATCGAGGGATCTTAGCTTCCTGTACTCCATGCCAACATTAGATTCACACATGCTGGAAGCCTTCCTTTCTCTGAATGCTGAACGGCAGTAAGCAACATTTGTTGTGTTTCAGATACACTGCTCATCTTTAAGACGGATGCCCAAATAATAATTTTTTTTTTTTTTTTAAGTTTGCGAACAAACTTTGCCGTTTTTTTCCCACTTCTCCACTCTCAGTCCAAATCTTTTCCTAGAGACTCGATTGAGTTTTCTGGATGTTTATTAAGACTTTTTATCTATTTGTAGAATCATATGTCAAACCATGTTTATGATCCTACATAGGGTTTATTAGATTCAATTCCCTTCAGTCTGTGATCATTGAATATACCTTTTTATGTGCTTTCACTAGAGACGATTATCCTCAAGAAAAAGAAATAATAAAAAAGAAACATACATGAGAATGTATCCAGACGGCTCTCAAAGTGTTACATTTTTACTTGTTCACAGTCTGAGGAAGAGTGTTTATTCTCGTGGGTGTATGTGTATTTGTGGAAAGTACAGCAGAATGTTGTAGGTGTGATCAGTCTTTATCGCCAGCAGATGAAATGTCTTCGTTCCTGTTTCCATGTGGGTTTAGTGACGATGATGAAAGTATACGTTAATGCGCGTCCTAAAACACTAATGATGTATAACTATCGCTAGTGTGATCTTTAGTGATATTTTTAGTACTAAATCTTGTCCATGTAGTATTTAAAAAAATCCACCTACAGTTGCTTAATCCATACGATCAGTTGTTTCATTCTGACGCTTTTGGTGAAGTTGGCCGTTTTTGCAAAAGCTACGTTGAAAGTTTCTCCATGCAAATGCATTCCACCTCTAGTGCCAGATACCGATCCCACCCTGATTAAATCGGCAGGAAGCCCACAGCTGCAGCAGCTTCTGGAGCCGCGGTCGAGCTCTCCTGCGACGTGCCGTGCATCTCTGCCATGACTTTTCTTGGCAGACTATAAATGACACACAGCAAAACATGCGGCACATGCCTGCTCGCAGGTAGAATGCTCAATGTTCTATTACAGGAATGGGACTGAATGGAATGACAAGTAAATAAATTAGTTAGAGTTAAGGGCATAAAAGAATCTGGATAAATAACTGGTAAGTAGTTTGTTTTTCTCTGAGTGAACTTTGTTTTAAATGAGTTGTTTGTGTAACAGTTAGACCAGGGACTAACAGGAACAAAATAGTTAATATGCAAGCACAATCATAATAAACAAGGCATAATTGTTATGTGAGGAAACCTAGGGAGCTCAGGTTACTGTCTTTATGGAGGTTCAAAACATGCCTCCGAGCAGGAGCTGACTTCACGGAAGAATTAAAACAGGATTCAAGTGTCAACATAAAATGGGAAGAAAAAAAGACAAGAAAGGAAGATTATTTATTTATTGATTTATTTATTTATTACATCTGGACAATCTGATTCCATTGATCTCCTTCTTCGATAATGAACTATGAGAAGAACATTCTCATAACTAGGTTAGCCTAGGATAATAGGTTGGTGCTTTTAATGACCTCGCTAATTAGATACCTAACAGCTGCAATTTATCATATATTGATAAGTGGTTTGCTGGTGAGGTGTATTTAAACACCACTGTTTGCTGAAAGGAAAGTAAATTAATGGAACATTGCTGTTATTTGGTAATGGCTAAGCTTGCAAAAAAAAAAGAAAAGAAAAAAAAAGGAGGTTCCATATTTTGCTCTGATAAGTTAGATGTCGTCTTATTCGATGCCACCCAAATGAGGATGGGTTCCCGGTTGAGTTTTTCCTTGCCACCGTCATCCTCGGCTTGCTCATCAGGGAAAACAGAAAGTGCTTTACGATTGAATTAGTTGAATTGTTAAACAACAAACCATATGAGCATGTGCAAAATGTCACTGGTAACAATCATAAGGTAATATCAGAATTTTCCTTTTTTTTTTTCATCTGCCGAGCATGTCCCAGCCCGAAGTTTAACTTTGGATGAGCATTGCAATATAGATCTAATAATATTGCAATCATGTTCACTGTCTGGACAAGGTTGTTTTTAAAAGTACTGTAAGTAATGACTTACATGAAATTATTTTGAGACAACGTTGGAAATATAACCTCAAAGCAATGAAATTGTAACCTTTATTTGGAGCATTTGTGTCTTTTAACATCCATTCTCACTGTGGCCGAGCACATCCATGGTCCCTTTAGTTTCTAACAGGATTTAGAATTCTGATTAGAGATTGGGACAAACACAACAGCTTCAGGCACACAGTGCATGCATCTCATATCATGTGTCTCTTAGAATTGTAATGTTACCTCACCGTTTCAATTTCTTCCAGAAATATCACAATAAGGTTTATCTTGAGCTCCCGAATTATTCTACTGTAATATGCTCTTAGCACAGCGCCCAAACCGCATCACGTCCACTTTCAAAGAACAGGTCTCAAGCTTTTTCTTTCTTGTTTTTTTTTTCTTTTCTTTTTATACTTTTTCCAGTTTTGCAGTTTAATATTTCGGTAAATTGCTGCTGGGGATTTTTTGTGATGCTTCTTGTTTTGTACGTGCATTTACTAGCATGAACAGCATGTTTCCTACTGGACCAATGGTAAGTGTGCAGTGCTCTTGTTGCAGCCACTGGAATTTGAGTCCCACTCAGGTCATCACCCTGGTGTTAATATTGTTTTGAAGTCATTTTTTGCAACATTGTGTTTAGTAGCATTCATTCAAAGTTATCCCATCATTATGTAGTCAACGTTGCTCTGATGTACAAAACCAACTCAATATCAATGTTGCCCAACGAACATCACCACCATGTTTTGACAGCTAGCAAAAATCCCTGCTGGGATATTAATAAAACAAAACTGTTCTAGTAGAACATTGCACTACAAAGAACATGTTGACCCAGCAAACTCCTAGGACCACTTCAGACGGTCAGGTCTTGCAGCACGTATCTCACTCCCACAACTACACTTTCCCATTAGTCTGACTTTATAATTATTCATGAATAATTCATACTAGGTACTGAATAATCTCCTTTACTTGAAGAACCGAATAATAAGCCTGGAAGTCGAAGGGTTAACGAAGCACACTAATTCCGCGTGTACAGTACAGACACGCCGGCGTGCTGCAAATTTGCCGAATCCTGACCTGAATATATATCCAGACTCAACTTAAAAGTGAGAAGCTGCTTGTGCTATTCTTTTCAGCCGCTGTAGGATTATGTTTCGAGAATGCAATGCCTAGATGTAACGCTATCAGACAGATATGGTAATGTGACAAGCGAGATGGTTGGTTTTATCAGGATTTGTCATAAGACAAATTGCTTTGATAGATAAAAGGTGGGAAATAAGGACATGCTGAGTTACATGCAATAAGCAGAGCGGGCATGTGAGAAAGAGGAAAAGGCATTTGCACTGAATAAATGTTTCTTTGGTTAGATTCAGTGTCAGTTTCTACCCAAAGGTATTGCTATTTAAAAAATATATATATATATAACTGATAGAAATTCTGCAGTATCCAACGGTGACAACATGGGACCATAAGCAATGTCTTTCAGTGTCGAATCGAAGCATGTTCTCATTCTGTTTTTCACCACTATTGTTAGATAGCTTCATGATTCAGCCTACTGCCTAGCAACTAGAAGCTTTCGGTTTCAATCTGAGCTTTGCACGATGGAAAATTGACCTTGTCCCAAAGGCCAGCGGTTTGTAAGGTTCCTGCCTTTGTGCTAAATGCAGCTGTTGGAGAAAAGCACCTGCAGTAACCCTGAGACGTCTCGCCAGCTGTAATATACAACGCCTGTCACAGTACTCCCTGTTCCCTAGTCATTCATGTTTGTCATGGAAAATACACTCTTGTTACTTCGTTCATTTTTAAGGAAGAAAACAGACTGCTTTGCAACATCAGAGCGTAGACACATCTATCCAGATTCCACTATAAAATGATGCTGCAAGAGATGTTGGTGTGAAAGGCTGAACCTGTAATGGAAATGGGAAGTGCCCGCGTCATCTACACAATCTATAGTTTAAAGGGGAGTAATTATGCAAAATTCCCTTTTTGATCGTTGGATCAGTCACATGGAGCTCTATTGTGTGTGTGCATGCAAAAAAAGAGAGAAAAACACATCAACTCTTGTTTTCTTCTTTAAATGTGCTTTTTCTTGTTTTTGTGTTTTTTCGCTGCTTTTAGTGCTTTTTTTTTCTTTAGCTCTTCAGATTCATCTTTTCTTGTGACAATGACACAATGTTTCTGAAAAACACACACTGTAAAAAATTTATCATGAGGCTTGTAATTTTCATTTAAAAAATTGATGTAATCATTAAAAATAATGTGCATATTTCATTTAAAAAATGGTTTTCTGTGTTTTTTATAATATATTGAGAACATTTCACTAATGAAATAAAGAAATAAATTTTACCTATTTTTTTTAAGGAAATTAGTGCAATTTTTAGGCTTAATTTGAGGAACCATTTAGTCAA
>JAQMYL010000023.1:36362970-36377012 GCA_030014365.1 Clarias pachynema | reverse complement strand
CATTTGCCATCTCCACATCATTGCATTCAGTTTTTATTCACAATTTATTAAGTGTCCCAACTTTTTTGGAATCCGGTATGTAAAATATTCCATCAATGGCTTTTTTAAACACAACGCTAACTAAAATATATTTTCTTACTTAGAAGACCAAAATTATATATTGTACTGTAATTCTAAATATATTGTAATTATCTCATCTTGAATTATTGCTGAATATTTAACGAAATTAATGAGTGGCACACAGCCATATACTGTACACACACTGTCTGTTTACAGAACTCTACTTACTCTGTTTACAGAACTGTCTACCTAATAAAAAGAACCAACTTTGATTAAATAAATAAACTTGTAATTTAATAAGTCAACTGTAAAGAGTCAACATTAAATAAAAAGAGGCAACGTAAGAAAATAAGTCTAATTATTAAAAAGGTAACGGAAAGAAGAATAAAATCTAAAATAAAATATAAACTTTAAATTGAAGCCTTATACAAATGTAACAATTTTAATAAAAAGCATCAACTGCAAGTAATACAACGGAGTTAACATAAAAAGATGTACCTAAAAAAGGAAACTTTAATAAAAGAAGTGAACTTTACAAAATTAACTTTAAATAAAATTATTCAAATAAAACTAAAAGAGTCAACTTTAAATAAAAGAGCTAAACCTTGAAAATTCAAATTGAAATTGTCAACTTTATATATAATATAAATAAAATTCGTGTCACTTTTAAAATAGAGTTAAATAGAGTTTCATAGATGAAACAGTTAACTTTCAAACTTCATATTAAATTAAAAATGGCAACTTTTAATAATAATAAAAAAAAACGTTTAGTAAACTTTAAATTGAAGATGTCAATTTTAAAAAAGGATCAAATAAAAATACAAAAGAGTCAACATTAAATAAGAGAATCAAATTAAAAGTGGCTGCTTTAAATAAACAGTCATGTTTACCTACAAGTGTCAATTTTAATAAAAAGGTAAACTTTATATTAAGAGTAAATTTTTAAAATGCCAATTTTTAGAATTTGATACCAATCCAAAAAATAAAATGACCATAATTTTCTAGAAAAGACAATTTAATAAACTTTCAGGCTCTGTGGTCACAGTGACACCAGTAAACAGTGCTCGTCCCAGTCAAAGAAAATAATCCTTCAAATGACAGGATGGACTTACTGATAACAAACAAGCTGTCAGCAGACAGACTCTAATTAAAATCTGTAATTACTTTTTTTCCTAATGAATCCTTGGTTGACAATGAACAAATTAATATAAAGGCCTACGTGCTTATACTGGCCGTGCAGTAACTCAGACTCCTGAGGGGCAGCTTGCACTAATGTATGAAATGATAATAAGCTATTTAATTCAGAACTATCTTGGAGGACATGTACAGAGGGATGAAGGATATAAATGAACTGGAATATCCATTCATAAGAACTAAATCACCCACACTGAACCCAAAACACTGGAGATACTCTGATAGAATAATATCCATCTATTCATCTAATATTAGATGGATAGTATCAAGGAAACACCTGACTCGGCTGGACACTCTACTTTCCAGCACACATTGGGGGGCCTCCAAACATGGCTGCCAAGACTGCATTTCTCTTCGCTGATCTTGACCTTGCTTCTCATGTTCTTTTTAATTCCTTAACGGTCTACTGTATATATGTTGATGTTTGATCACCTGACCCATTCTTCCTGTCCTGGTGCTATAATTTTTTTAATTGTGAGTTAGATTTAATGACCTGATTTTTATTAAAATACATTTATTTGTGACTATCCTGTTTGTGACGGACAGATCAATCACAGCAGCTATACATTTTATTTATGCATGTCTCTTAAAATAAGTCAACACTTACACTAATCCGCCATAACATTAAAACCACCTCAGGTTCCCACCAGGGAACTCCACAGGACATATGAAGGTGTGCGTTGTATCTTGATAATAAGACGTTGCCAGCAGGTCCTTTAATTCCTGTCATTTGCATGGTGGGTCCTCTACGGACAGATTTGTTTGTCCAGCACATCCTGCAGATCCTCAATCAAAAGGAGATCTGGGGAATTTTTGGGAGTCAACACCTTGATCTCTTTAACGTGTTCCTCAAACCATCCCTGAACAGTGTTTGCAGTGTGCCAGTGTGCATTTTCCTGATAACTAGGCCACTGCCATTAGGGAGCACTGTTGCCATGAACACTGCAGTGGTGGTCTCTCAGCAGAACATTGCCCCGAGCATCACACACTGCTTGTCCTCGCATTCTCGTGTCATCTCTTTACCAGGTAAGTGATGTACTTGTACCTGGCTGTCCACATGATGTAAAAGAACACAATTCATCCTTCCTTGGAGCTCTTTTAGTAGGTACTAACCACAGCATACTAGGAACACCACATAAGACCTGCTGTTTTGAAGATGCTCTGACCAAGGATCATTTGTCCTGCTTTCAACACATCTTTGAGAACTAACCCATCCCTTGACAGGTGTCACTGGTAATGAAATATTAATTGTTATCCACATCACCTGTCATTGGTTTTTAATGTTAAGGCTTGTATCATGACCTCATGAAGTGGGGACCAAGGGCCATCCCACCTGGTCTGATCCCACAAAAAAAATGCTAATGTAGTATTAAAAAATGTCAATGCCGCCACAATAGAGAAACACCAGAACCCCCAGTGCCAGCCACACATTGGGCCCAGCAGGCAAAGAGCCCCCAACCAAGCCTCCAAACTCCCCAGATCTAAATCCTATCCAGCACCCATGGGATGTACTGGCAAGTCAGATCCAACAAAGGCCACACCCCACATCCCACAGCACCAAAAGAATCTGCTGCCAGTAATGTGGTGCCAGAACCAAACGCCTGCAGACACACTCAGATGGCCCAGAGCTGCCCTAGTGGCATAAAGTGAACCTACAGTACATCATACAAGGCATAATGTTTTGCATTGTAATGTTACGGGAGATCAATATATAATGCTCACTCATATTCTATACTGTTTTACCCTGTATACAGGGTCGCAGGGGGCCAGAAGCTTATCCCAGGAGACAAATGGCACAAGGCAAGATACACCATGAATAGTGTGCCAATCCATTGCAGAGCACACACATGCACTTTGGGAATGGCAGTAAGCCTAATCTGCAGGTTTTTGGACTGTGGGAGGAAACCGAAATACCCGGAGGAAACCCACCAAGGACAGGGAGAACATGCAAAGTCCATGTACACAGACCCGAGGCAGGAATCGAACCCAGACCCTGGAGATGCAAGGTGCTGACCACTGAGACACCGTGCCGCTATGAAAACTTTGCAAGGGTTTCTTTTGATTAAAGAAAAGGTTAACAATTAATAATATACAATAAATATTAAAATGTTTAGCATTTTGGGTATCTTCACCAGAAAATAATATTAAGGACTTTATATATAAGGACTTTAATATAAAAAAACATTGTAATTAAAAGTATAAAACAAAAGTACATCTTAGCTATTAAAACTTGGCAGCTTACATATCACAATCTATGCAATAATCTATAATAGTCCAATTATATTCATATTTTATTTCGAGTATTTCTAGATATTTGTACCCATTTCTTGCTTGAAATGATATTGTTCTAAAGGCATATGGTTTTTATGATTTTTAGCATTTATTTCTGAAAACAAGCTAAATTATTTGGCAACAGAATAAGAAAGCTTAAAACTAGTTACATAAAACAAAAAGTAGGTTTTATATTAGATTTATTGTAATCTCCTAATAGGAAATACTAGATAAACAAGATCATTTCATCGCTGTAGATTTTATTTAATTTATTTATTTTTTTTGTGCAATGCGATTAGTTAAATTATGATTGGCAAGCTGGAGAAAGTCAAGTGAAACCAGCGTAGCAGCATACAGATGATTATACTGTAGCTGGTCACATAAAAAGGTGTAAAACAAAAAGAAAAGAAAAAAAAAAAAAAGCGAATACTAGCATGGGACCAAGTTGGATCACTTGCCACCTTTTTAAGTATCTATCTCACGTACAAAAAGGTATGGCCACTTCCTTTTGAACGTATAGAATTCATTTAATCTCTTGCACTTGGCCGAGGAGCATATTCACCTAGGGAAGATCTGAGCCTGGCTTTGTGTGTGGAGAAAAGTTCAATATTCTGTGCCCTGGAAGCAATTTTGCTGCATTAATAGAATTCAGTAGCATGTTTAGAGTTTGGCCTTTCATTTGCATTGATCCTCCCATTTCCCCCACACATACACTTATTTATTTATTTATTTATTTATTTCTAAATCCTCAAAAGAGCCAATCATCTGTGACCAAGCCGAACTGCCCGAAAAGCTTACAGTCGGAGCGTTTGGCCAAAGTAATTAAGCGATTCTGATCGGAAATTAACACCTTGCTCCCTTCAGTGCTATAATCTATTCTTTAGTGACAAGATTAAGCAGAAGGGATTAAGAAACAAACCTGAAGAGCATTCGCTGTGATTAAGCAGTGCAGCTATATCGACTCGACGATGTTTAAGATGTTTACATGCACACACGGTTCAACATAGCTGTAGCTTCAGGGGGAGAAACGCAGAAAGCACAAGAAAACCTTGGGGAAAAGTTGATTAATGATTTAAACATGATGCAAAGACTATTAAAAATATCTGTTTAAGTGAAAGAGTGTGCAAGTTGAGTCTAGGTCATATCAGAGTCTATGCAATTATTTGCGATTTAAGGTCATAGCTGATAATTTAGTACCGAAGAGTAAACAAAACTGCTTCACTAAGATCTGCTGGGACGGTTTACAAACACACGTGTAAGGCACAGTGCACTCTTTTTATGTCGCTGTATTTTGGCTTTGCTGTTTATCTGTCGAAATCCCACATCCACAGCAATTTAGCATAACTCTTGATTATGCACTGAATTACAATCAATTTAAATGTCTTGTTTTTCACTCAGGTACTGTAGATGCTTCTTCCCTCAAATTGAGCCCTGTTGAGACTTACGTCTACTACACACGCCATTATCTCTATTGACAAATGAAAATGAAAGGACAGGATCATTATGAACAAGATGCTGGTAAAAATCATCGTTGGGAAATCATTGTCTGGATTGGCCCGTGATGTTTCATGAGTGGATTGAAAGGATTTCCACAGTTACTGTGACCCAAATTGTGTAAATGTTTAGTAGGTAAAGGTTCTAAGTTAAAAAAGGTCTCAGATGTGATCTTAATTGTGTCTGGATAAGAGAGAAAACTAGCATTCATAACAATTTCTTACATTTATGGCATTTGGCAGACGATGGGGTTGAGGTCAAAGCTCTGTGCAGCTAGTCAAGTTTACCTTACATTATGGCATTCGGCAGCGACTTACATATTTATCTCATTATACAGCTGCGCTTTTGAGGTTAAAAGGCATCGTTTGAGGGCCCAACAATGGCAACTTGGTGGTGGGGTTTAAACCTGGAACCTTCCGCACCATATCCCAAAGCCTTAACCACTGAACCACCCCTTCTTTTCTCATTGCAAATACAGTAGTTAAGAATTAAAGAACTTTATAGTACAAAATTGGCTTAGCCATAACACAATAAAACATCAATTAAACACATCGGAACAACAACTTACGGAGCTGTTGCTAACAGTTGTTACTTTAACCCTTTCATATAGACATTGGGTATATCTTTACAATAATTATGTCATCATACTGTATCTGGCAATTACTCATAGCATTTTGGTTGTCACTAAAACCAAACAGCATAATAATAGAAGGTTTCTGATGAAGGTAAGCAGCAAACAGCTGGATCCCCGTGCTTTCCCCACTTAAACACAATATGAGAAACAATCAGGATGTGTGCAAGATCCAAGACAGCGTGGACTGAAAAAAGGCCACGTAATTAACATGATGGGTCTTAATAAGGTCTTCTGCTATTGTAACCCATTGACCTTAAAGTTCAAGGCTATTGCATACCGGATTGCTTTTCTGCTCCATGTGTGAAAAGTGATTATGTGCCGTATTCCTCCTGGAAGCGTGAACCAATCTTGCCATTTTTTCCACTGACCTCTCATATCAACAAGGTATTTCCAAAAAACAGAAATGAAACTCATAGGATGTTCATCAGTAGTGCAGTTTCTACTACAGGACTTACACTTCCACATGCATAAAGTTTGCTGTGTTTAAATGTGTTCCCATAGATAGGTGAATTTTACGGGACAAAAATTAGCAGCACTACTGTATGTACCTACGCTTTGTAATTGTTCTCCTAGAATCTTGTCAGTTAGTGCACTTACACTCAGTCCTTGTTTGTTTGTTTGCTTGTTTGTTTGTACAGTATTTCCTAGAGTGTTTAAACTTCGGGCCTTGAATATGGATTTGCCTGTGGGGCCCATGCACTAAGCCTTATCATGGCCATAATGATGATATCTAGAGGAGTAATACATAAATTTATCCTCACAATAGGAAAAATCTCGAAAAATCTAGCCAATAAAAAAAAAGAAAAAAGAAAAAAAAGAAAGAAAAAGCAAGGAATGTGCTTGAAATGCTTTAATTTCAGAAATAAACTAAAAAGTGAATTTTGCAAAATGCTGTAGGTCTCCTTTAAAGTTTAAGATCTGACAACATTGGTTGAAGCTGTCCTTTAGCAATTTAATAATGCTGCAGTTTTTAATTGGTAGAATTTGATGTCTTAAACCTTAACTTTACGTTTTTTTTAATGACCTGTATGTGATTAGTCCTTGCATTGGCAGTGGCACTTCTCTGCGTCTGTGCAGTCAACCAGAAGCTGTTTTATAAAAGCAAACCGCACATTCCTCCTAGGAAATTTATCTACTAAGTGCATCTATAGGAATGCTGCTTTTATAAAAGTTACTATTTTTTGTATTAACATTATTTTTTTCTTAATATTTATAATCTTTTAGATGTATGTGGTGCTGACTGTGCTGTGAGCCAGGTTCATGAAAGGCTCTTATAAAACACTGATCCTGTAGGCAGAGAAAGTACATATAAAACCTTGAACAGCCTCAAACCTTGAATAAGCATCTACAGTATTTCATCTGAATGCAGCAATTCCTAAATTACGCTTACCTAAGACATGTCACTAGTATGAAAATAGTGACCTTGCTCCTCTATAATGGAGTCTATTGGGATGTCTGCTACATTATATTCGATCCTGTTTGGCAACCATAGAAGGAAACACACTCATTTAAGGGGCTCTGTACTACACACATACATACACACACACAACAATGTCGCAAAAAATACTGTTTTCGAGTGCATTTGTGTATTTTTGTCTTCACTCAGAATATTGGCTACTGGCATACACTCCATACACACACACTTGGCAGCAGTGGCTGTTGTTTGCAAAGCCCTGCTCGGTTTATTAGTCATGGAGGAGCTAGAATTTCTCCTCAGTTTTGGACGTAATGTTTTTTCCTATAATCAGGCCTCCATTGTTACAGTGTGTTTATGCATCAAAGAGCATGTAGGCGTCTCATAAAAACCCACAGAGTTAGTTCCTGTCATTAAACTGGATTTCAGCCATGGGTGGGGAGGAGGGAGTCAAAAAAGCTATTAGAGCATTAAGCAGCAGAGGCAAATTGCCCCTTAATGAATCCTCCAGAAGCCTGTTTCAGTGGACCTTATTTCTTTTGTTCAGCATTTCACAAAAGCACTTGTGACTGTAAAATATAAATATATATAAATATACAATGTAAATATATATTATTTATATTATCAAGTTTTCTTTTTTCTCCCAACCAGTCGTAACAGTGTACAGTATTTACTGTAGGTGCAGAAAAATATGATTGTAGTGTTTTCAGATGAAGGTCAGGGAAGACATTTACAGTCATGTTCAGAGATCACCCCCTCTTTTTTTACTTCTATGTGTTTCTGTGTAAAAACATAATTAAAATCATCAGATTACAGTGGGTTTTTAGTATTAGGGAAATAAAACCTCAGATGAACGGCAACATATTACTTTTGTCATCGTGTGATTATTTAGTTAAGAAAAAAGAAAAACATGTGGACAATACTAAGTACCCCTTTTCTGCTTCCACAGGGTTTAAGACGGTAAGTTGCAGCCAGGTGCTGCTAATCATCAGCTCTTAATTAACTGATCATCAGCAGGTGTGCAGACCTCCATAAAATCAGACATTTTGGCATTTTGCTGGTCTGGAGCATTCAGGTGAATGTTAAGACAATGTCAAGAGGGAAATACATAAACCATGGTCTTAGAGAAGCAATTGGTGCTGCACATCAATCTGGGAAGGGTTAAAAAAACAATTCTAAGCAATTTGGAGTCCAATTTGGAAAGATTATTCACAAGTGGAAAGCATTCAGGAGTGGACATCGCAGCACATCTATCCCAAGGTCAGATCATGAAACGGTCGGAGAAATAAAACAAAAACCAAGAGTTACATCACAGACCCCACAGGCTTCACTGAGCAGGTTTAATGTTAAAGTCTGTGAGCACAATTAGAAGAAGACTGAATAAGTATGGGGTGTTTGGAAGGGTCGCCAGGAGAAAGCCTCTTCTGTCTAAAGTGAACATGGAAACACAACTGAGGATCGCAAAACTGAATGTGAATAAAGTAGAAGGCTTCTGGAACAATGTATTACAGACAGATGAGACCAACGTGGATTTATTTTACTTCAATGCCCAGAGGCATGTTTGGGTGAAAACCAAACAGCATTTCAGCAGAAACACCTCATACCCACTGTCAAGCATGATGGTGGAGTTGTGATAATTTGGTTTTGATTCTAGAGGCAAATGTGAGACGCTCTTTCTGACAGTTAAAACTTGGATGAAAATGGCTCAAGAAAAAGACAATGATCTGAGCCACACTAGTAAATCTACATCAGAATGGCTAAAACATTGAAGCATCAAGGTTTTGGAATGGCCTGGACAAAGTCCAGACCTCGACCTAATTGAAATGTCGTGGTGGGACCTTAACAGAGCTGTACATAAGTGAATGCCCAAAAACCTCAATAAACTGAAGCAATATTGTAAAGAAGAATGGACCAAATCACCTCCACAATGATGTACGAAACTGTTTCCTAGAAGTTATTGCTGCTGAAAGTTGATATGTAAGCCATTAATTCATGGGAGTAGTTAGTATTGGCCACAAGTATGATTTTTTGTTTTTGTCTTCACCTTTGTTAAATAAATAATGGTGCAGTGAAAAAAGTTATATGTTGTTGTTCGGCTGAGGTTGTATTTTGTTTAACACTAAGATCAGATTATTTTTATTATGGTTTTACACAAAAAAACAACAACATAGAAATAAAAGAGGGAGTACTAACTTTTTAAGGGTTTGAAAAGGGTTTGCTTAAATATTGAAATTATGAATAGACCGTTACAATGAATCCAGATCTTCCATTCTCATTCTCATCTTTAGGAACAAATGTAATGCAACATTTTATGATAAGGATGCGATGTATATTCTTGAAGGAGCCTAGACCCAGCCTTACAGTTAACTTTCTCGTCCTGGCTGCCTCCTCTGTGTTGATGGTAAAATGGTGAAAAATCTTACCTAAAAGTCCACCGAGGCCCAGAACAAGTTGAAACAGTTTCTCACTCTGATTGATAGAACAAGCTGTGATTTCCCCTGAGTTCTAGATGGAGGGAGATGATAGCGCTACCCACAATCAATCTGGATGTGTGACTCTGGCCGTCAGAAACGACTACAGATAGCCACACACCGCCGGACAGACTCGCTGCTCTTCCCAGAAAACATGGATTAAGGATACTTGGCATTTGAGCACCCAGACTGACGTGTTTGAAAATGAGTGACTGTGACACCGGTAAAAAAAAGAATTGTTTGTTTCTGTTGTGTAAAACATCAGAAAGAAAAAAAAAAACTAAATACTGAAATGTAACTAAAGTGTGGTGTGTAGTGCAGAGTTACTGTATGCAGTATATCAGGGTGGAGAAATTAGAAGGAACAAGGAACAAGCAAACATTATGTCAAGGCTGTTCCTTTTTTTGTTTGTTCGTTGCCTAGAAAAACATGAAAGTTTAACAACCAGAGAAGCATCTCCTTGTTTACTAACTTTAACAAAAACAAAAACAAAACTTTTTATTTGGTTTGGAGCTATGGTTATACTTAATACACTTCATGTTGTTTTGACATACAGTACCTTGATGGTGTAACTACTCATACCGACTCCTACGACACGCAACACACGTCTCCCCAGGCACGGCCTTGATGGCATCATGGATGAGAGATGATGTTTTCTAATTTCTGTTTTTGTAAAATTTTTGTACAATGATAAAAGTCCTTATAGGCTAACCCTCCTACTTACACTTTATAGTTAAACATGCTGGAGATGCTGGTAAAGTGTCTGCTAAAGGTGCGGTCGTATAGAGACCACAATAATGATTTTAAACTTTATGATTCAGTGTAAATGTGAAATAATTTTAATCTTAGAGTTATGTTCGGTATCTTTGTAATACGTATACTGTACAGTCTGTTAACAGATTTCACTCCACTTTTTCTTGCTTTCAAGCATAATCAGCGAGCAGCCTTTTGCAGTTTCCTGTTTTATCAGACATGAAATAGGAAAGTCTTATCTAGAGGAACTACAGTACCATGACTCACATGCCATCTTTTACACGATCAACCCTGTCTAACTCTTCAAGTGTTACGTTAATAAATGCACCGGGATAAGAGCTGGAAGGGCAACTCTGGTTTGGCACAAGCAGCACAAGTGTTTCAATTAAACATAAAACTAAATATTGACACGCAGGACTCCTTCTTAAATAAAATAATCGTGTTAATTGTAATTGAAGGTCTCAACTGAATTGCATTGCAGAGAGTTGTATAATATGGATAATTTAGTGGGAAGAATTGGGACAACCATATCCAAAACAACAATCCAGAAAACAGCAGGAGCAAATTCAGTGCGACAAATTAGAGTACAACAAAACTCATTAAATCAATATACACCACCTGGCTAAAAAAAAAAAAAAAAAACAGAATTAAACAAAAAAGCAGCACACACTAATATTTTATTTTATCTTTTTTATCTTTGATTAATTAGCATGTGCATTATAATGGCCAGGTCATGTGTGAAAGTGGGGCCAGGGGTAGCTCAGTGATTAAGGCATTGGACTACGGTTCGGAAGATCCCAGGTTCAAACCCCACAACCACCAAGTTGCCACTGTTGGGCCCTTGAGCAAGGCCCTTAACCCTCAACTGCTCAGATGTGTAATGAGATAAAAGTGTAAGTCGCTCTGGATAAGAGCGTCTGCCAAATGCCTAAATGTAAATGTAAAATGATTCCTCATGCCCCTAGAACAATTTGAGTCCCAGAATATGACTGTTTCATCAGGGAAGAAAAACTCCATAGATGTAATAACCTGGTGATTCAGTACTTTCAGGTCATCATCTGACTTCATTTTAATGCCACATAACGTTGCTGAGCCTAAACCTGAGCAACTGAAGCAACACCAGATCACAACACTGCCTCCAGAGGCTGTGACAGAGAACACTAATCATTATGGGATGCATCTCTTAATGCACTTCACTTCTTACCCTAATGTACCCATCACTCTGAAATACAGGTTGCCCCCTACTTACGAACGAGTTCCATTCCCGAAGCACGTTCATAAGTTGGATTCGTTTGTAAGTTGAGGACTGATAAAGTCTTACGCGCCTTTGTCACAAATACTGTATTACAATATAAAGCATACTGTAACAGGCGGTTGCCTTGGTATCTCTGGTGGTCCTTACCCTTTTTCTGCTATTGGCTAGGTACTGTTCCAGTGATAGTAGGTAGTTTGTTACAATACCAAGCCACATGACTAAATCTGTCCCATCATGTGGCTAAAACCCATAACTGCACCTAAGGAAATAAATCTCACAGTGCATTGTTGTCTCTGCCTTTCAATCACGAGGGTAATCTCGGATGCCTTCTGTCAAAGCTTTTCACTTTCATTCTGTTCTGTTCAGGATTTTCCGAAATAAGGATTATTCACTCTTAGGACAGCTTTACAGGACAGCAATTTTAAACCGTCGGTACTTTCGGACTGATTCATTGAAACTGGTGACTCATTTGTCCTGCACCCCCACATGCACACACATACAATATACCAGAGTTTAGACATTTTATACATTCACTTACACACTGAAAATATTGTGAATAATTGTAAATATCGGTATCTGGTGCACTGCACTGTCTATTTTTGTATGATACATAATGTATTAGCTACTTCCGCGATTTGTTCTCATTTACGTATTTTAGATGCGAATCGCCATTCCTTTCGTATTTGCGGAACGATTCATAACTTGAATATGCATAAGTTGGGCACTACCTGTAGAGTCAATCTGGACTCATCAGACCACGTTACATTTTTTCACTGCTCCAAAGTACAATCTTTATGCTCCCTAGCAAACTAAAACCTAATTAGTCTTAATTAGTTAATTAGTCTTGAAGTGTTTTTCTTATAGACACACAGCTGTTTAGTCCCAATCCTGTGTATCAGGTGTGTGTGTGTGTGTGTGTGTGTGAAACAGTGTTAAATATATTCAATTCAATTACATTTTATTTGTATAGCGCTTTTAAGAATTGTCATTGTCGCAAAGCAGCTTTACACAATCAAAAGAAATATATCTTCAACACTAAAAGAATTTTCTGGAATTTGCATGTTTAGATTCCATCTTTTTATAATCTCGCCTGCCAGCTGGTATGTGGTTTCTGAGTACCTCGTCAAGTATTGCTGTCACAAAAGAACTATTGAATAAATTGGTTTAATATAAACACAATTCAAATACTCTGTATATATATATATATATATATATATATATATATATATATATATAATGTATATATACAGTATATGTATACAGAGTCTATTGTGTATCATGCGACACTTTTACAACTAGTTATGCAGCAGGCACGACTATGGCATAACTGCATTACGTAAATAATACACAACGGCATTTAATCTCCAGTCACATTCGCAAGAAGGAGTATTTCAACTTGAGGGAATGGCATTATTAATGACAATAAGGGAAATAATGCCATTTTTTCCCCCTCTCTGTATGCGTGTGTAGCATGTAATGTAGATGTGACTGCGAGAGTGACAGAATAAAAAACAAAGAAGAAGAAAGAGAGACGGTAAGGGAGATAGAGAGACAGCCGGAGGAAGGGTAGTTTATCACTGACACAACTGTGTAGATCTGTTTCCAGGGCCTGGCCCTCCAGCGATCTGAGACAGCCTGATGACTGGCTGAACAGGCAGCTTAGCAGATGCACACAATCTTCAAGTAAGAGACTTTTAATCTAATTACACATGCATATTTAAATACCAGGAACAAGGTTTTAAAACATAATAATAAAATAGTGTATGTGAGCACACTGTCTATAGGCACTCTTTTATGTACACTCATTTGTAATGCAAAGTGTTCACAGGGACCAGTGCGACATGTCTGATTGCACCCCGTCCCTGAAGCATGCAGCAGCCCTCAAAGCACTCTGTGACCCCCATTACTTATGGTGACACACTAAATTGATTGTGGTTGAAAGATCCTAACTGGAATAAAATGAGCTTCTCCGTTATTGCCATTCAAATAAATCTTAGCTCAGCGCTCTTCCTGCAGGCGACAGATGTACGACGGCGAGTTCACAACAACAGTTGTTTCCCTCGGTCTCGGAGAGAGCTTAATAGGCAGTCTCAGTCATGTGAGCAGATATTCACAGATCAAACCAGGGACAACTGTTGCGCTTTCTTTCTTTAGGCCGGACAAAAACAGTGCAGTAGCCGACACAGCTTAGTAATTTCACATTCATGAGCTTTGAGAAAAAGATAAAAAATTTTTTTTTTTTTTTACTGAAATTTACATGTAGGTCAGAGATTAAGGTGTTGAACTACTGCTCCAACGATTCCAGGTTCTAACCCCAGCACCATCACATTGCCACTGTGCTCCACTCGTCTGGGAAGGTTTTCCACTAGATTTTAGAAAATACACTATGGACAAAACCTGCAGTGACATTACCGTATATACACCTGTTCAATTTCTCATTAATGCAATTATCTAATCAACCAATCACATGGCAGTTGCTTCAATGCATTTAGGGGT
>JAQMYL010000023.1:36297100-36311271 GCA_030014365.1 Clarias pachynema | reverse complement strand
CGTAATTAGCACGATGATCTCATCTTAGATGTGTCAGTTCATCTCGGATGTATCAAGCGACGTACGAAGAACGGACCCCTGTAGTCTAATTTGCTGTTTAATGAGTTAAAGTGGATTAAGTTCAACTTTTACAGAACCAAGAACAATAAGAAACAACCCACCCCCACCCCGACCCATAAAGGTTGCCAGTAGAAATATTTAAAAGTGGCATGAAGTGGTGGTGATGAAGATGGTGCCAATTTCTTTCTATCCCAGCCAGTAGATTTACACAGTAGTGTTTGGTCATTCCATAATGTAGAAATGCCCTCTAGATCTTGTTTGCTCTGGGGATAATGTTTTCAAGCCAGTGGTGCGCCATAGTGAGCGCAATAAACACTATTGATTTTGTGATACAAATTCTGATTTCTAAAAATTCCTTTGGGAGAAAGAAGTAGTGACCAATTTTGAAAATTTTGTATTCTAATCAAAGAATAAAACTTCTAAATTGTGTAAAGCTTGAATGAAAAAATGGTCAAAAGCTACAGTAGCATTTCTATTTATCGTGCTTTTTATTTAGAAGAGACAACAGATGATTGCAGAATTGCAGCACTTGACTTAACAACTAGGAATCAACAACGGTGCTGTTTGTCTTTCACTGAGTGAGTTCTTGATGGTTTTATGGCTGTGATGAAACTCCACGCTAAAAGACTCATTTATAATGTTTTTATAACTGTAACACTGATTGCTTCCTGTAGCTTCCCGCATCAAATTCAAAACCACTGTGCTTGCCTACAAAGCTAAAAACGGCATGCATCTAGACTCTTTCCTGTTCTGGCACCTAGGTGATGGAATGAACTTCCTCTAGATGTCCATACAGCTGAGTCTTTAAACAATGACTTAAGACATATCTGTTTCTTCAGTACTAATTAATAGTAATTAATAGTAATTAGTAGCTAATTTCTATCTGCAAACCCCATACACACACACACACACACACACACACGCACACAAGAAAAAACTTCTCAACAGTGATTGAATGATGGTACTTAGTTAGTAACCTAGTAACCCAGTGTAATGATCTATATAAGGATCTATATATGTTTCATATATATAAATAAAGTATATATAAAGACCGTCTGGTCCGATTCCACGGAAAAGCCATTGCAATCACAAATCACTAAGAAGTCAATGCTCCACACCACAGCTTGCCAAAAAGCCCAAGCCTCCAAGCACCCCAGATCCCAATCTACAGTAATCGAGCACTGTAACTGTATCCCATGGGATACGTGGGACATCCACGGAGGTGCCACCCCACAACCCCAAGCACTCAAAGGATCCGCTACCAATGTCCCGGAGCCAGAAACCACCTCCGCACACCCTTAGAGACAAGCCCCGAGTGGCCAGCGCCGCCCTATTGGCACAAAGGAAACTCAAAACCTACTGTAGGCGGATAATATTTAACTTAATATTCCTTCTGAATGGTGAAGCATCATAAAAAGGTCGCTTTCAAGAAAGATTACAGAACAAGGAGATTTAGCACAGCTCCTCTTTTTTTATCCTTTACAGAATACGTATTTAATATCAATATGCATTTTGCACTCAGTATCTGTCAATGCCGTCACTACGCCCTTAGATTACTTGAAGTGCCCATGTGCAAAAAGAGAAGAGAAAAAAAGGCAGAAACAGCAGCAGAGATTACAGTACAGACCGCTTCAATAAATCATTGGCAAATAAATGAAAGTGCCATTCAAGCTGAGGAAATAAAAGAGAGGGAAGATTAATTTGAGTTTGCTTCTTCAAATGTTTTAGCAACCGGACGAGAAGCAAGGGCTGGACGCCTTTTTTTTTTTTTGTCAGTTGGGCTGTGTGCTCGGCGTGATAGCAAGACTTTGCGGAAAAAACAGCAGTCCATCAAAAATGTATCTTGTCAGTCCCCCTGTGTGTTTCCATATCAAGCTGAAAGCGAGGGGTCCTTCTTTGTATGCAGGTGTTGAATGGGATTAGGCTTCCACAGGTAGCCGTGTCTCTCTCTCTCTCTCTCTCTCTCTCTTTCTCTCTCTTCTACTCTCTGTCAGGACCAGGGGATATGAGTAGCACAAGGTTGCCATGGTTTCCAGATCTGCTCTGCCTGCTCTTCCTCCTGACCAATGTGTTACTACAGCTCAGTGTTCCACTACCCTCCCCTACTACCCCCGCCGCCCCCGACACACACAAGCACACACACACACACACACACACACACACAACCTGCCACACTAAATAATCGATCATATCGCACTTGGAAACATCACTAAGATCTTAATCCACTGTTTGGGTGGAGGAAAAAAATGCACAAGAGCATCCTCAACATTATCGTCAGCAGCGGATTCGTCAATTATCAGCCTGGTATAAAACACTTTCACCTAACAAAAGGCTCTATTTTAGAGGAACCATTTGGGGTTGGTTTTTACGTCTATTCCATCTGCTGACGTGAGGCATGCATCTGCTTTATTATGACACCTGGATGCTGACAATAAAAAGAGATAACACCTTCATCTACACCCTGAAATCACACGCTAACACCCACACACACACTACTGCACGCTTTTTGTACTGTATATACAACACTGTGTGTTTCATGTGGAATGCAGCTATACAGTATTACGCCTGTGTCACATATTATTCATGTGTATTATTCATATTCAACACTACATATAGACTCTTGGCTGAATGAACATTTATTTATTATGGTATTATATATTTATTTTATGTCCTTGGTGTGTGTGTGTGTGTGTGTGTGTGTGTGTGTGTACAGTTGTTTGTTTCTACAATTAATTAGAAAATTCCTACAAGAACTCAGTACTTATTAACAGATATTCCATCAACCGCACTGATCTGATCCCTTTTCATTGACAGAATTTGGAAGTAACAATATTTTATAAATCTTGTATTTATCCAAATTAGCAGGCATGTAAACAGTATTTTTCTAAAAAAGACAAACAAACCATTTGTCATGTGCTTGTGGATTCGTGTGCTTTTGATGGCAGGTGTGCATGTGTGTGTGCGCGTGTGTGTGTGTGTGTGTGCATAACAGATGGAGGTGTTTGTGAGACAAGGACTAAAAACACATTTTTTGTTCCATCTAATTATTCTCAAGTATAAATGACCTAAACATTGCCTTTGTAATATCAATTAGTATTTTGTGACTTGTAAAAATAAATATATAAATAAATAATTAAATACACATAGTACTAACAAGCATACACAAATACCTGCAAACTGAATACTGTACATACATACATACATACATACATACTGTACATACATACATAATACATAATGTATATAAATACTGTATATACAACATAACCACCAATAAATGCATGCATGTATAAACACTGTTTATACAATATAGCTATACATGTATGTATAAATAATGTAAATTCATAAATACATACAGTATTTATATACAGTACAGTATATGTGTACATATACAGTAAAACCATGCATATGTACAGCTTACACATGCATATGTTACATACACAAATAAAAAATATGTTTGTTAAGTAAGCTGAACTAAGTACAATTTGATGTAAAAAATAAAATAAAAAAAGCAACCAAACAACCATTTTTTTATTTTATTTTTTTAACACATGTATAATTGTTGATAATATGGTGAAGTTTTCTGTTGGTTATGATTACATCTTCATTAGTATACTGCAGGAATATTAACAAAGAATTGCTCCATCTTTTAATACATAAAAGCAGAATAACATTATGCAGTTACTGATTGTACCAATTGAGCAAGTTTGCACTAATTACACTTGAAGTTGTTTCACTTTAAAAATATAATAAATACACTTTAAATGGTGCTTTTGGTCAACATAGCAAATGTTAATTATGCTACTTATTATGCTACTGCAAGTACACTATTGTGTACTTTGACATGCAAAAAATAAATATATTAAGTATATTTTTTCCACTGGGAAACACTCAAAGATTAAAAAATTAATTAATTAAAAAAATAAAAATAAATAAAAATTTGCCAGAACTTAAACAAGCCAAATAGATTTCCCCCTACTGTGACAAGATATAAGAAGAGCCCCTCCCCTGGCTTGTTGCTCAGCTCAGCTGGTCTCTAGGGGGCCTGGCTCTGCAGTAGCTCATTTACATAGACACTGAAACAGCACATTAGGTGAAGGAGTGAAAAAAAATGGAGTTAAAGGTATGAAGAAATGCATTAGCTGAGTAGGAGTATTTCAACTGGAGCATTAATTCTCACACACACACACACACACACACACACACACACACACACACACACACACATCTGAGACCTGTGTTTACTTGGTAAAGAAATAGATTATAGGACCTTTAATTTTTTCAACCTGACTTGGTAACATCCATCAATATACTGTGTGGTTATATATACGTATATATATACACACACTGTATATCAGCACCCTGTGACTGTTCGATAGACGTGCAAGTTTCCACCATGACACAAGTCTTAGCACTACTCATTTACCACTGTCTCGCTCTGACTCCCTGGGCTAAATACCTCCAAAGTTCAAAACTCGCTCTGAACATGATGAACGGCATGCATACTAATGTGAGTGGTGCTAATGTCCGCACACATCGTCCTCTTAACTCCACCACCTGCTGGCTGGATAAATGCTGCGGGAGAGAGAGAGAGCACAAGCTCATGCCTGTCTGCCAGCAGATAATGGAGATGCAATCTGCCTGTGCCTGCTCAGCCCAAACAAAACAGCAGGCTCACAGCAACCTAACTTGAATTAAGCGAAATATCAACTGGCACTGATTGCCAGTTCGTAATATTCACACAAGCTAGGTTATTTTAATTTATGAGAAATTAATTTGGGGTCAAGTGTGACATATGAAATTCCACAAAATTTCACTTTAGAAATGTACTAATGTTTGACACATTGTCACTCATGGGACTCTGACGTTCTCATATGAGGACATCGCATTTTCTCTCAACTCCATTTTGTATATGATATGTGGAAAATCATATGAGGACTGGAGTTTCAAGGAACTGATCAAATTAAATAAATATCAAGCACACAGCAGTAGAGTTTGGGTCTGACAAGATGTACTACATAAGGCAACGTGGCACCCGTATGTGCCCAGTGAGACAGCTTAAATAAACTAACAGCCATCAGGTGCCATAAAACCTACATTCATCAAGATGTACCACCTGAGTCTACTGACTTATCGTTGTGTTATAATACTTTGCAGGGGGACTAATGGTAGAATGTCATGGCAGCTGATTTTGTAGCTAGGCTCAGTTATCTTAGAGTCGAATGAGGTTAATTGGAGAATGGATCAAAAGGGAGGGTTTTTTTTTTTCTCTCTACCCGGTTCTCAGTAACACTGAAATAAAAACTATAGACAGACTATACTGTCCATCATATTTTAAGGTTTATGTTATGGTATACACCGATCAGCCATAACATTATTATTCACCACTAAGTAACATGGCCAGAGGCTCAAGTCCAATCCATCTGGTCCAAATTCCCAGAAAAGTCAATGCAGCACAAATCATGAAAAAAGACAATGATGGCCATGACACATCACATCAAGCCAGACATTGTGTTTAGCAAGAAAATAATTCAAGGTTGTTTACCCGGTCTACAAACTACCCAGATCTCAGTCCAATCGATTATCCATGGGATGCACTGGACACATAAGTCTGATCCACGGAGGCTCCATCCCACAGCACCCAACGGATCCACTGGTGCCAGGCGTCACAACACACTAACAGAGGTCCTGCAGATCCATCCCCGAGGGGACACAAGGGGAACCTAAAACCTACATGCTTTTAATGTTAATGGGTTTTTGAATTATGGCTAATCAGTGAATAAGTGAGGCAGCTGTAGAATGATCGAGAAACGCCTGCAGACAGAAAGACGCAGCCGAAGCTCACAAGTAGCACAAAATCTTTTTCCCCCTTGTGCCTCATTATGCATTTCATTTATCACTGTGTCTTTGTTTTGGCAAAAGTAGAGAAAGACTGGTGTCACAGCAGAGAGCATGCCTGTGTATACATGTGGGTGATGAAAAGCAACAGTCCAAGTAATACCTCAATAAGCTTTTTATTCTTATTAATGGCAATGCCATAGCATCATAACATATGGCCAAAAGTATGTGAACGCGTGACCTTCACAATCAATATTTGGTGCTTTCCCAAACTGTTGGCATGAATTTGGAAGCACACAATTGCATGGAATATTTTTGGAGTATTCTTCTTTAACCGGAACTAAAGCCCTATTCGGATGAGATTAAACTGACATGGGGTTCTCAGGTAATTTCCTATTTTACCGGAGCTCCTCTGTGATTTTATTTGCATGCGGATCGGCCATGTCGGTGTTTTTTTCCATCCTTCTCAAAGAAAATTACAGACTGAATTACCTGCTGTTTTTCCCCAAACTCTGCACTCGTTTCTCAGCTCTGATCATTTTAGTCACACGTCTGTGATTTTCAATGTAGATGTAGCCTCAAGTAGTAAGAAAAAAATAAGTTAGCTTGACTACTGCTGCTTGCCGTATTCAATCTCGTAGCAAATACCAGTGTCCATCCGCCACTTCCTGAGTAACGTAATGAAAAATGGATACCCGTTGTATCTATTGTTTTATTGAGGGCGTTCATGTCAAACTGGGACTCATGTCAAATTGAGCAGAATAACAGAACAGAATTATTAGAATAAAACTCCCTTTATTTCTCTATATAATCCAGTGTTTCACTAGTGCTGGGATACCATCAAGGTAGAAAGTTTGCCTGAGCCATGATCAGACTGCCTGCTTCATGTCTGAATTGCTGAAAACCCATAACTTTAATGGACTGAAAATCTATGAGCAATCAGTTCGAATTGAAGATCTTGTAATTTCTAATTGAATGAATAATTGATTATTGAATTTAATGATTCTCTCTTTTGTTGTTTTTGTTTTTTGGGTACAGTTTTATGTAGCACCTCAGTACCCTCTCAGCAGGTCTCCTGTTGCTGTTGGTCTTTCGGCTGCTCCTGTTGAGGGGTCGCCACAGCGGACCATCCGATCCACATAACAACTTTGGCACAGGTTTTACACCGGATTCCATTCCTGGCACAATCCTCCCATTTTATCCAGGTTTGGGACCGGCACTGCAGCAAATGGCTGGGGTTTAGGCATTGGCTGGGAATCGAACAACAGGCCTTCCGCATGGCAGCCAAGAAACCTACCAGCAAGAGACCTAATGTTGGATAAATGTTGTAATATACAGTAGTTGTAATCATGTTGCGATGACATCCAGCATTAGGACAACATTGTTTTTGAAAGTTAAAATGACTTTAATAAAATGAAGTGAAGATAATGTTGAATGAATGACACAAACACAACATTGAGAAGACAGCCTGAAAACAATGAAATGTTAACCTCATCCATGGTCCCTTAAGTTTCTAACAGGGTTTAGAATTCCGGACGGACACAACAGCTTCCCACACACAGCAGGTGTATCAGATTTCTTGCATCTCTCAGTGTTGTAATGTTACATCTCTGTTTTTATTTTTCTTTCAGAAATATTACAGTAAGCTGCATCTTAGCTCCCAAATTACTGTAATATGGTGTTTGCGTCTGCTGTCACAGAACAGTTCTAAGTCATTAAGTGTTTTTGTTGTTGTTGTTGTTGTTGTTGTTCCCTTTTAACTGCTTTCCAGTTTGGAAAATTGCTTTTGGCTGCAGTTTTTTGTGGTGCACATTGTCATGTACATGCATATGCTAACACTACATGTTTCCTAGTGGTTCAGCGATACAGTGGCTTAAAAACATATTCATACTCCTTGAACTTTTCCACATTTTGTCACATTACAACCACAAACATAATGTATTTTACTGAGAGTTTATGTGACAGACCAGCAGTTGATGGGAGGATGGGTGCAGCCATATACAGGGCAATCCTAAAAGAAAACCAGTTAGAGTCTGCAAAAGACTTGAGACTGGGGTGGAGGTTCACCTTCCAGCAGGACGGTTTCTGGTTGTAACATGAAAAATTGTAGACAAGTTTAAGGGGTATGAATACTTTTGCAAGGCACTGTAAGTGTTCTGCGTTCTTGCGTTACAGTGACTGGACTGATTCCACTCCATGTAGTCAACATCATTTCATCAAAGAATTCGAATGTTCAAAAACAACCTAATACCAATGTTGTCACAACGTCCAAAACTTTGCAGAGTTAATGTCACCATAAGTTTTGACAACTCAAAATCCCTGCTGCGCAGCACCCTAATCCATTTTTCCTGTGTGTTTGTTCTTTGCACTTGCATCTGTCTTTGCCTCATCGTGGCACAAGAAAGCAACATATTATATAACAGACCTTTTCAAGCAAAAATAATGCTGACTGTCAGGTTTTATTTTCAGGTTTTAAAATTGCAAACAAACTGAGCAGAGTCTCCAAGCTGCTCAGTAAAACTTCTCCTGATCCTTAGTAAACTGAACAAAGTGTCCCCAGAAACTGCTGATGCTTTTCAAAAGACAAAGCTAACTATGACTAATTGTTGACTTTAGTGTATTACTAGTCAATGATCTTTATGCAACTTTTTTACGTATGTAGAAAAACATTTAATTCCATTACTTTTTAAAGTAAACATAAAAATGCTTGAAAAAGTCCATATTCATTACTCAACTCAACGATGCCCCGAACTGCCTCACATAATAATAAAATTATATAAAAAGACATAAATAAAATCACATACCACACATCTCTTATCCAAACACAACATATAAAATCAACATCTCATGTTGGTTTAAACGCAAAAACAACATATGAGTTTTTAGATGGGATTTGAACACCCTCAGTGTTGGGGCCTCAGGAATAGTCAAGGGTAGGTCATTCCACAATTTGGGTGCTGCCACAGAAAATGCCTGATCACCCCTGAGCATAGGGCTGAAGCAGGTCTGGGAGCTACAGTAGGGCGGGGCAAGGCCATGTAAACGTTTAAATGTGACCAAAAGGATTTTGAAATTAATTTGGTACTGTACCGGGAACCAATGAAGGGACACCAGGACTGGAGAAATATGTTCTCTTACTGACTGGAGAGACATTAGGGGGAAATGTGGGGGAAAATGTGGAAAGCAGCTAAAGAAAACCAGCTGATTTGGTCATGTTTTAGTAAAGTAACTTTGACTTTTTGTACAGTAGGTTGTACAATTTGCACAGGTTTCACACACACAAACACAACAAAAATATAGATGCAAAGCAACGATGTTTGGGCCCAAGCACCTATGCCATTGTCACCTGGGCGCACACACAACCTGTGTGCTTTATACCTCCAAAAGCCCTGGATGCTGGAAAAAAAAAAACATCACACTATGATGTTACTCCATGTGATGTCAAGCAGAAAGTTTTTAGCCACTTTTCGGGGTACACCCCACACATACACACACTCACTCATTCACACACTACAGACAATTTGGCCAATTAGCCTAATCTGCATGTCGTTGGACTGTGGGAGGAAACCGGAGCACCCGGAGGAAACCCACCAAGCACGGGAAGAACATGCAAACTCCATGCACACAGAGACAGGAATCAACGTTTCCTGGATGGGAATCGAACCCAGACCCTGGAGGTGCAAGGTGACAGTGCTAACCACTACACCACTGTGCCGCCATCACAGCTGACCCATTTGAGATATGAAAAATCCCTTTGCATTGCATCCTTATTATCTTGAGATTATATTGTCTTAGTTCCCCTAGGAGGAGTTTATCAAATCCTTTGAGTGTGTTTTGCAAACAACCCAAAATAACTGACTTACTGTTGAGTAGAGCCCATGACATGCATAGCGAAAGTTGTTCAGCTCAATGAGATGGATAATGTATACATGCAAGTGTGTATGAGCTATGCAGCAAAATCTCCTGTAAAGTCCCTGGGCCATGCACAGAGCACAGCCACCCAGGTCTCCTAATGGCAGCAGATTCCAACCTGTGTGCTGATTTCCATTAAAAAATGCTGATTTGTTTGAATAAACCTGGTGCATGGGACGATTTAATAAATTTCTATACTTGTTAATATAATAAAATTAATATATATTAAATTATAAGGTAAAATACTGTACCTTTGATGTACTGTATGCTGACTGTTTATAACCTTGATCTCATAGATGACATTAAAAAAAAGTGATAGGATTTATAAAATAGGACACAACAATATTTTTTTCCGAATACTGGGTAAACAAGAGCAGTGAATTTTTTTCTAATCTGAAGTGGATTATACAGTAGACTCGTAACAGTGACAATGAGCTGTCTTCTGGGACACTGCATCTACGTTTGTTCCTCCAAATATCTGAAATTCCTACATGTTATTACATGAAAGGAGCGGACCAGATACTCTTGTCACGGGTGTTCCTTAATCATTATGTCTTTTTTTTTTTTTTTTTTTGATGAAACATGTTCCCCGAAGGTCATCTCTGATTTAGTATTCAAATTAGCACAAATTTCTTTCTTTTTGATACCACTCAGGGATTTCTCAGGACACAAGGTGGGGGACACCCTGGATGGAACACACACACACACACACACACACACACACACACACACATACACACTATGGGCCATCTGGAAACAGCAAGGCATTTCTTTCGACTGTGGGTGGAAACCAGAGAACCATAGGACCTGCAAGAGAGAGAACAAGCACATGCTGAGATTTGAACCCCCAACCCTGGAGGATCTGGGCAGCATGCACCCGCATTACTAATTTAATTAAGAGATTTCCAGTATTAAATGTAAATTAAATATTGGCTATTTGATTTAAATAGACTTTTTATTCTAACAGACTTTAATTGACACTGATATAATAACTGTTGATGACCCACACCACCTCACTGCAGGATTAGATCTCTTCATGAAGCAAAAATTGATTTAGAAAGGACAATGATGGAACATTCCTGTTTCATTTTTACTGCTGATTTCCAGTCTGAAATATTCTTTAATGCACATGTTTTTCTTTGTTGATCGTAGGGTATGTGATTGGCCGGTGGGGTTTTGGGTAGATTCCTTTTTAGAGCATGAGAGATCTCCAGGGAGGCTGTAGAAAACATGGTTTAAACTGCTAGAAGAATTGCCTTCTTCTGTCATCAGCAGTCCTGGCGGAGTTACATCCGCTCGGCGCTCGCCAGAGAAATAGAACTTTTCAATTTTCGCTGTTGCACACGCCAGGGTGTCAGACTGTACAGTTCTTCAGCAAAAGTAAATTATCTTTAAAGGAAGAAGCCCCCTGATAGTTTCTGTCCCCGCATGCTGATTCTGCCTGTCATTTGCAGACATGTGCCCTCTCTGTCTCGCTGCGCGCTCTCGCTCCCTGTCCACATTTCTCTAACACGAGTACTTTCCGCCCAGCCCATTATTTTAGCTGGGCTTTACATACTGAAGAGCCTATGTGTGTGTGTGTGTGTGTGTGTGTGTGTGTGTGTGTGTGTGTGTGTGTGTGTGTGTGTGTGCGCGCGCACTCTGCTTGTAACAATAAGAACAACAAATAGAGTACATCAAGCCCTCAGTGAAATCATGTCTCCTGAAGTGGTCTCTATTTTATTTATTTTTTTATTATTTTTTTAGATAATATTCTATGGTAACTAAATCATGGGTCATTGACTGCGAAATGTTCACCTTTCTGTTAAAAAAAAAAAACAATTCAATAGTAATGATCACTCCTTCTACGCGAAAACAAACTTTCATATAGTTCACGCTACTCCTAACATATTCACAGCCAACTAAATCACCCCATACATACCTACAGTAGGCAAAAAGTATTATTATCCAGTGAGACCAAGGTAAAACTTTTTCCAAAAGATTAGTTTGGCCCAAAACCAAGACAGCTTATCACTTTAAGAACACATTACTGTACCTATAGTGAAGCATGGTGGTGGCAGCATTATACTTGCTGGGAACTGCTGGGACTAGGGCTTTAGTCAAGATAGACAGAATCATGGATAGGTCTAAATACCATGCATTTATGTCAGGAGTCAATAAACCACCAGTCCCATAAAGAGGGCTGTATACATGATAGGTTTAACCTAACCTAACCCTAAACCCTAACCCTAACCCAAACACTGACCACTCATCTAACACTGAGTAGACCCACTATAAAGTGATGCACAGTGTGTTCTGACACATTTCTATGGGAACCATCATTAACCTTTTCAGCAATTTGAGCTACAGTAGCCCATCTATTTGATTAGACTACAGACCATCATCCTGGACCAGGAACATCCCACAAGAGCTCAACCACAATTTGGCCCTTTTCAAAGTCAATCAAATCCTTACATATATTTGCTCATTTGCTCACTTGATTTTACCTCCCTTGCAAGATCTGTATGTATTAAGCTGGACGATCTTTCAGCTCTTCGAGTCTCCCTATAGCTTAGACAGGAGAGTTGTGTCTACACTAAGTCCCCTTTTTTAAACACCAGAAGAACAGAGGTCACCACAGAATATAAAGGACCATAAAACAAAAGCTTATTTCATTTAGACCATAAGGATTATAACTACAACATTAATCACACTTTTTAAAGAAAATACAAATAATTAAAAAAAAAAAAAAAAAAAAAGCATATCAGGGGCAGGGGATTTCTTGACGCTGAACTAATAGAGTAAGCCTGATTGCGCTTCATAATTTAAAACCAAAGCATGATTATCTAAAACCCAATTACCAGGTTTACAGCTGTCATCGTGGAACCCGGTTCATCTGAGAATTTCACCTCAAATCTGCCACACTGCAGAAGCATGACAAGAGGAATTCTCAGCATCTGCTACAACGGCAGAATCGCGCCCCTGTTTGTGTGTTTCATCTAAGAAGTCAGAATGCTGCATAGCTACTCAAGTGTCTTTGTTAGCTCACTCCGATGATGCTTTTTTATAAGGGGGGGTGGCAGGGGGACCAGTGATGGAATGAATAAAATGATTTATTTGGTGTGTGCTTGTAGGATATTTGCCATGCTTGGCTGCGTTTAGCCCCAAGCCTCGTCATAATGAAACAGCAAGCAGCCCGAGATGCAGCCCCGGCCTGTTTCACAGGAGGAAGAAAAGAGGGAGGGAAAAAACACACACACACACACACACACACACACAACACTCCCCGGCTCTGTTAAATGATGCTCCTTTTCCTCTGGCACTCTTTCATTTCTATTCTTGTCAATATCCCTCAGAATGCTCAGCCTACTCCCTGTCTGATTCAACATAAGACACATACAATCTGACTTGCTCGTATTTACAAGGCAGTGGCAGACAGGGTTTGTGCTGAAGTATTGTGTTTGGTAGAGATGGATATGTGTTTTTAGCTCACTCATGGTCTTGTGGTTGTGTGAAATGTGTTGTGACTGAATGTCAGGAAAATATATTATAGTGTGTTATTGTTGTTGTAGCACCTTGTTGTCACAGCACCTGTATACCACTGAATGGAATTGTCAGTCCCTGACCCTCTGTCGCTTAACATTTTTCTTGCTTGGCAAAGCAGCACAGATCCTTGTAGCAGTGGTAGGAAGATTTCAGGAGAAATCAGGTGGAGTGTAAAACTTTTTTTTTTACTTACCTTGGAACACTGTTTTTTTTTTTTTTTTTTTTTTTCACTTTATGCTCTGGTCTTATTTCTCTATTTTTCTGCTTGGTGTAAACCAAAGCAACACAGTATTGTACACACAGTATTCTATTAAGAAAAAATATCTCAGACTTTATAAGAGTAATCATCCTTTATCTTAAAACAAAACAAACAAAAAAATCTTTCCACATTTTGGACCATTGGTTAAATGTATTAACTATTTTTTATCCTCTGTTTTCTGCTCTTCGGAGAAAAAGAAAAGCAATTAGAAACAATTTTGGTCACATTCATCATTTCTCAGATTAAAACAAAACAATTATGGTACATGTTTCCTTTTAAACAATTGTAATAAACTGATCATAAAATTTCTGTCCACTTGTGGCAATATCTCAAAGACTTTAAATCATTTAGTGCTGAAAAACTGATAATTCTGCCCTCAAAATATTTCTGTTACATTAAAATGCAAAACAATCAGTGTGTGATTTTTTTAAATTTTACATATGAAGAGAGGACCACAGGATCTACCAAACGGTTGAGATGTTGCTTTATGGTAAAACTACCAATACATGTTAAATAGCTATAAATTAATTAAGTAAGTTAAAAAATTATTGATTCATTTATTAAAGTATTTTTTTGG
>JAQMYL010000023.1:36253332-36266873 GCA_030014365.1 Clarias pachynema | reverse complement strand
TTGGAGGAGAAAGAATGCTGAGTTGTATCCAAAGAACACCATACCTACTGTGAAGCATGGGGGTGGAAACATCATGCATTGGGGCTGTTTTTCTGCAAAGGGATCAGGACAACTGATAAAGGAAAGAATGAATGGGGCCATGTATCATGGGATTTTGAGTAAAAACCTCCTTCCACCACCAAGGGCATTGAAGATGGGTCTTTGGGTCTTTCAGCATGACAATGATCCCAAACACACCGCTCAGGCAACAAAGGAGTGGCTTCGTAAGAAGCATTTCAAGATCCTGGAGTGGCCTAGCCAGTCTCCAGATCTCAACCAAAAATCTTTGGAGGGAGTTGAAAGTCTATGTTGCCCACCAACAGCCTAAAACATCACTGCTTTAGAGGAGATCTGCATGGAGGAATGAGCCAAAATACCAGCAACAGTGTGTGAAAACCTTGTGAAGACTTGCAGAAAATGTTTGACCTCTGTCATTGCCAGTGTTGGGGGACGTTACTTTCTAAAGTAACTAATTACATTACAAAATTACCGTTATTAAAAAGTAATATGTTACATTACAGCGTTACTTTCTGATAAAAGTAACTAGTTAGAGTACTTTTCCATTGCAGAAAATTAAAACTTCTTTGTGATTCCTCATGCCTGTTGTTTTAGTCAAGACCTTTATACAGTAATTATTCTACCATCATCACTCACCGAAGTTTGGCCCATATACTACTAATCCCCCTATCTGACCTACGCGGTTTCACGCGGTGGCCGTAAGTACGGTTCATCATGATTCACCGTGAGTTTTGGCGCTGTGATTAGGTTTCCATCTTTCCGCGCGTTGGTCCGTTCATAGTCAAACCGCATAGGTGAGAAAGGGGTATAACAGCAGGAATAACAGAGGGGGGCGGGTTATTGGGGGCGGAGCTTGTAGGACAACTTTCACACACACACACACACACACACACACACAATAACAGATTGGTAATGACTGCTGTCTGGCTCACGGATTACGTAAATTGTCGGAATAATGGATTACATTTTTGAGAAAGTAACTAAATAACCGAGTACTTAAATGGCGGACATAACGCATTACACCCAACGCTGGTCATTGCCAACAAAGGGTATTAAAAAAAGTATTGAGATGAAATTTTGACATTGACCAAATACTTATTTTCCACCATAATTTGCAATATAAATTCTTTAAAAATCCTACAATGTGATTTTCTGGATTTTTTTTTTCTTCTTATTTTGTCTCTCATAGTTGAGGTATACCTATGATGAAAATTACAGGCCTCTCTCATCTTGGGAGAACTTGCACAATTGGTGGCTCACTAATTACTTTTTTGCCCCACTGTATTTACACATATCCTCTCACGACTGGTAAAACTAGCGTTAAGCTGGAGACAAACGGTTAGAACCAGAGGTGCCGTATACATTTTTTATGAGTCTGAAAAATAAAAGAACTTAACATTAGCAAAGAACAACAAAATAATGTTAACACTAATATTAATCATTAATGATTTAATCACTAATGCTAAGACCACTTTACAAATAGTAATTCTGAAGCTATTATCGATTTGCAATTTTATTAAAATCATACAGTAGCCATGTCGAAAGCTGAAATTGTGGTTAACACAACTACAACCAAGCTGGTGAGCGGTCTCTACTCTTGATAATACATAGAGCTCTCCAGCTGGAATAAACAAAATACCCTAAAAAGAGAGGGGTATCATGGGGTACCATGCAGGCTTCAAATGAGAATACAAACCTACAGAAAAATAGCTTTTGGCTTTAAAAATGTATTCGTATGATTAATTAATACATCTACTGTGAAAATAGAATTTAGCATCACCTACAGCAATTCAATCTGAAAAATTTGAAATACACATGCCCTCTGAAGTTGAATGGACACCTTTGATTAGAACACTTGTGAAGCGGAGTGATGCATATTAGTTAAAAGTCCCAGTGCTGTTATACGCTATATCAGCACTTATGGAGATAACTGGTGTATAAATTGGAATAAACTAAGTGATATCCAACATGTTGGAATGTATATAGAGTTTAATATAAGCTGTGTTGTTGTTGTTTTTTTTCAGTGTAATAGAAACAAACCAAACCAGGAAGTCGGAAACGTTCATGGAATTTAAAATCTCCACTTTATCTAAATAGTAATAAACTAAACTCTACAAATGAAAAATAAATCAACTAATTAAAAAAAAAAAAAAACTAGAATTAACTTGTCAATCAAAAACAAAACAGGAGTTAAGAATGGTGATTTTACACAGTAGGGTGCCAACCCAAAGTCCCCACATAAAAAGCCCAATGATGGCACTGGTGAATTGTTGCAAACAGATAGGCATTGAAAAAAATAAGCTAATGTTTTTTTGCAAATGAGTAGGTAATAAGTGTAATAGTAAAAGATGGGCCTCCCTATAGGAGATGATTTGAGGCAAATACGGCTTCCTTTCTCCCTCTCCAAGTGTGTCTTCAGTCCTCATTTTACTGCTGCTCTGCTGGAAATGATTGGATTAGCCATGCGCATTTCATCTCCAGTGTGCTCACATTCCAGCGCAATTAGTCATTCCGAGCAGAGAAGCAGCCGAATAAAAGCAGCGAGCCGCAGTCATCGAAGCCGCTCTTATCACCCGAGTCACACCAGTTAAATCTACGGGTCCTACTTAGCCACATGCTAAATAGAAGACAAAAGGTTTTAGTTGTCATGACTTTTAGAGGAAAGGCTCTGAGCTGAGCCAGGAGTTTGATTGCTTGGAGTTATTAGCTAGCAGTAATTAAGTTTGCATTATTCTCTCCCGGCACAAGTGGGGTTTCAGGCATTGTCTGTCCTCTGCAGCTATACTGATGACATGCAAGTCTCTCCTAGCCTCTTCTTGTCACTTAGCGATGCATGGGAGTTGCATTCAGCTGACCCTTCTGTTCTGTGGATGAGGAGCACTTGGTTTAAATCCCTGATTAATCGACAGAAGAAGATGAAGAAGGTCAAGAAGCAGATGAGATTTTGCTGCATAGCTTATAAACATTTGCACGTATCCCTGCAAAACCCGGTACCCAAATGGTTAGATCTCATTGAGCTGAGCAGTTTTCGCTCTTTCATGGGCCCTACTCAACAGGATGTCAGTTATTTTTGGTTGTTTGCAAAATGTACCCAACTTTGACTTTGATGTACTCCTCCTAGGGAATGTATATGATCACCACCAAACCGGGCCATTATGATCTCAAGACAGGATGCAAAATGTGAGTGACATTACATCGACTGACATCATGGTGTGATGCTTTTTTTCCAGCATTCGGGGCATTTTGGAGGTCTTAACGTGGTCAAAAAGCACACCTGTTGTGTGGTGCGCCCAGCTGGTGATGGCACAGGTGCTTGGGCCCGATCATTGTTGATTTGCAAATATATTTAAGTTTGCATTATTCTCTCCCGGCACAAGTGGGGTTTCAGGCATTGTCTGTCCTCTGCAGCTATACTGATGACGCGCAAGTCTCTCCTCGCCTCTCCTTGGCACTTAGCGATGCATGGGATTCGCGCTCAGCTGACCCTTCTGTTCTATGAATGAGGAGCACTTGGTTTAAATCCCCAATTAATCAACAGAAAAAGTTGGAGAAGGTCAAGAAGCAGAAGCCTTATTTCCGAGAACTTTTCTGTTGAACGATTTCACAGTTTTTTTCCTGTTAAATAAGGAGGTGCACTATTGTTCACACATGCAAATGCATGCATCATCAAGCACTTCTGCTTCCTGCGAGAAGGCACTGTGTGAAAAGGATGGCATAACATCAAGAACATAAACTTTTTCTTTTCTAACAACCATCCGTCTCATTTTCATAAGGACAAGGAACATCATCAGGAGACTTTTTTTCAGCTTATTTTTATAGCCTGCCACATAACATTTTATGGACAGTAGTTCTACATGTGCGTAGCTTGTCATGGGCCATTAAAGACAGAAGAACAAATCCTCCTCTCAAGGACACTGAACAGTTTCTGAGGAGCAACACTTGTCTCCAGGCTCTATTACCTGAGCCACTTCCAAGGTCTGGCTTTCCCTGAATGAGCCATGTAGGTGGGGGTGGGTATGAGAGTACTTTTTGCTTTTATGCTCTTACTATGTAAAGGCACTGAGAATTCGACTGGAGAGCTTACCAATCGCTGGCTCTCGACCACCTGAATGATTGCCTCGGGTAGAGCTGTGCGGCAGGGAACACAGTGTCTTTCAATGCCCAGATCATACTAATGCAAGCTGCTTTATTTTTCCCCTCTATTTTTTCTTTTCTCTCTTTCTGTCTGAAAGCTCAAACCGAGAAATGTGTCTACGATGCATGATAACGCCAGGGATTATCAGACCATACCTGTGTCCCCGAGTCCTGTCAGTGATGCACGTAAACTACAAATGATATATTACAGCAAACTCATTCATTAATTCCGAACTTTGCCCACTGACCCTTAAACACCTCGTGTGTTAATCTCTTACAAACAGGATGCTTTGAAGCTGCCCAGATGGTACCCTGTATTATTATTCATCCTTGTTGTTCAGGCTGCTACATGACCTGTAGCTACTGCTCAGATGCTATTTGCCGTGAATGTCAATAATAAACACGCTTTTGAAACTTCAAAGTGGCTTGGAGTCTTAGCAGATGGAACCCTCGCCCCCTGAAGAGTTCATTTCTAATTTCTTTCTCCTAATAAGACCGTGACAGCAATGATGCAGGACCTCTGGATATCTGTATTTGCACTGCGTAGGGTTTGTTCAAGCAAAAGAAAACCTCAGTGGCGTTTTTTTTTTTTTTTTTTTTTTTTTAATATATAATTCAGAACATTCTGTTTTCCTTAAGAAAATTAGTTTATTTGGGGTCTACTACTGTATTTCTTCTTTGTGCGCTCTTTTATTCAAGAGGGCAGATTTTTTTGCATAATCTTGATCCTTACTATTTTTGTTGGCGCTAACAAGGAGCTCATATTAAAGGTCACATTAGCCGAGCATATCATCTCTACCGAGTAAAATACCGTAGATATGTTTTAGTCTGCTGTTAGATCAGGCATTAACGAGTGACTGAACGGCTTGGGCAGAGCGGACATGGCCGTGGAAAAGAGTTCCACCTTTTTGAAGCATTTAAAATGAAGATAGGTTAAATATCCAATTTCGGTCAGCAATTTTTCAGTACAAGAAGTAAATGTCCTGACTGGAATTGCCTTATGTTAAACAGAAATACAGAAATAGGATATTGTATTAAAGGATTGTGCCAGGAATTGTAAAGAAATCATGACGAGCCAAATCAAGTCAGGGTGATAACACAGTAATAATAATCACATGTACTGTACAAATGTTTTACACTTTGATCAGTCGATTATTTATCCTTTGAAAGTTTTATAACTTAATAAACAGCGCTTTGTTTTAAATGAGCAGATGTGTTGGTTAAAAGGAGGACTGTCACGTCTTTTTCCATAAGCATAGGTAAAGGCATGCGTAATAAGAGACAGAATTAGTAATAAAGCGCGCTCCTTCTGCGTACGTTCTTCCTCTTCCTGACTCTCGAGCCTCCCGAAAGCACCAGGCGCAAGATTAATAATTGATCACAGCTCAGCGTCTATGGCCGAGAGAGTTTTCATTAATATCACAATGGAGCCAATCTCCCAACTCAAGCCTCTCCACTATTGTTTTCAGTCCTCCACGGACTGGTGCTCCTGCACCGCACCGCACCGCACCGCACCACACACACATCTCTACCCAGCCTCTGTAGTCATCCTGATCTGCTCTTCTATTATTATCATTAACAATATACGTATAACATGCTAATATCTTAGAATCGTGCAGACACTTGCTCCTGAGATACATGATTGGATAACAACAGAATCCAGGCACCATCAGGCGCAAGCTGTCAACCAAGAGAAGGGTCAGAAACAAGACAGGAAACAAAGCAGGTCTTAGGTCACTATTGGCCATCTGTTGTTTTTGTTGTTTTGTTTTTTTTTATTGTAAAAATAGTGATGGTTTTAGTGTGTGTGGTATGCCATTATTTATGAGAAAAAATCACATTTTCACATCTGATTATGTAGTTCTTGGAAATGTGAAAACACCTGAAAAAGGAAACCCTGAGCCTGATCATGTCTAAAAGTCTATTTTATCTGTCTTTCTCCTGATTGGTGGATTTATTGGTGGATCGATACATTTTGGATAGGATACCAGTCCATCACAGGGCACCAGGCGCACACACACACACACACACACACACACACACACACACACACACACACGTACTGTATTTACGCCTAAGTTGTAAAATTAATATGTATCAGTTGGACACACTTATTCAGTCAAGGGTTTGTCTTTTACACTGCAGGACAATATTAAGAACATCAAACATTATGAAATACCACATGAAATGATGTTAAAAAAAAATGTGTCAACAAATTAAAAAAGGGTTATAACTTGCTTTCTTCAAAAGACACACCTTTTGCTTTGATGGCGGCTTTGAACACTCCTGGCATTTTCGTAGCCAGCCACGTGGAAAGGTTTTTCCCCACAGTCTTAAATGGGTTTCCATGTACAAGTGATGGTCAAGTCAAACCAGGACTGACTTTTCATGCAGAATAACAGAACTATGCTTTATTAGGAGAATAAAGCTTGATTTCTCTGTATATGCATTTATCCCAGCGTTTTACTAGTGCATGGATACCCTCAAGGTAGAAAGGGATTTCTCAATACACAAGAGCCGTGATTGAACAGCCTGTTTCATGTCTGAAACTTCAGGAACACCTTTCATGGTGCAAACATGTGGTAATGAGAGATCAAGGTCAGGGGGATCAAGGTCACTGTACAGGGGAGTTCCTCTAATGTGCAAGTGGTGCTGGTGAACTGTTCCCACAAACAGATGCTTCTAACTCCACAAGTTGGCAACATGTTGTCCATCAATTTTCAAGGATCAGCCACTGAAGGTTCACAGGAACGACTGCAGTGGGCTCCGTGCCACCTTGGCTGAGATGGTCGAGGGCAAACTGCAGACACAGACCGGAGACGATATTCAAATCCCAACCCCGGAGGTGTGAGGTGAGTGTTAATAGATGTAAGAAAAACCTATGTTCAGGCTGTGTGTTTGACATCCATTCTCACACTCTCTACAACATTAAGTCCCACATCCACCTAAAAAACCACATTCCTCACTTTACCACTTATTACAATTATTTTTGCCATACATATGTTTACTTTTATTATCACAAAGACAGACACAATGTTCGTTTGACACAAATACCTGGCTGCTACATTTAACCCACAGCTGCAACCAGATGACAAGAGACCCACTGCGAATCCCACTTAATACTCTTATACCTGATAATTGTCCGGGACATTAGGAGAGTTGTTTTTTTTTTCACCTCCGTGGTGTGCAGGAGATAAGTAGTCCTGCCAGGATGCACTGTCACTTGGGTAAGTGTGAGTGATGACCATAGGAGCCCGCTTGTTCGAGCATCTCCTTCACCTCTGCCTCTGTCCCCGCTACTGAGTACTCACATGGGAGAGAGATGGCCTCATTACACAACCTCAAAGTAAAAGATGCGTGGATCCAGGTCTTCTTAGCAGAGGTATACAGCTGTAATAACCAAGGGACCATTATCAGTATTCATGTATAAGGTAGCTCTAATCAGGTATTTTAACACACAGTCTCACACAGACTCTGATTTCTTATTTTTTTATTTTCACTCGAACATAATGGTTGGTATTTCTCTTCTTGGCCCGAGGTGTCAGGTACTGCAAGGGATATTTGATAGTGCCTCCGACTAAATTCTCAGTGGATGTGGCTCCCTCAACAAATTACGCTTAATTCAAAAAAGAAGAGAGAAGCAAAAGGTTTAAATGAGGCAGAAAATGTAATGCATCTGCCCTAGCTTCCCGGACAGAAGTCCATTGGCTTTGATATTAATGTTGGGATTTATTTGGTCATTTTTGTATGCTGCGTTCCAGCCGAGTGATCGTGGCACTGTTCTATTACATGAGCTAATACTCCTGCAGACAATCATCACCTGACGCATACACACTCTGTCCTCTACGTTCTTTCAATTCTGCTATAGAGGATATCAAGTGACGAGATTCTTCCAAGGCTCAGATTAGCCGTTTTGAATCAGAATGACAGGACAAAGTGATGGATTATTAGGGCCAACGCTTTAATAAAACAGCACTTTTACCGCAAAAATTGCACAGTGTACCTGGCTAAACAAGGTCTACTGTATGTCCCATGTTGAGCAGCCAGCGAAAGGTCGAAACTCTTTAAAGGTATGGGTTAATTAAAACTAGCAAAATGAAAAAGAGGAACAAAACAGTTTAGGTCCATCCCATATTTTCGTTCAACCACAAATGAGACAATCAAAAACATATAATGCACCTAGAACAAGCTTATCTCTGTAAAGGCTTTGGGGTAGTCATTGGAGATGAATTAAAACTAAGTTATCAAAGTAAAGTAAAGCACTAAAATGAGCAAAAACAACTTACTGTATGGCTGTGAAAGCTGGTCTTTGAAGAAAAAAGGATAAAAAGCAACTCAAATATTATTTGAAATGAAAGGGCTAAGGCAGATTCTGGTCTCATGGATTGCAAAGTAAAGAAATAATTAACTACTGGACAATCCTAATGCAAAATGAATTTTAGGTCATACAGTATAATGAGGAAAAGCAACACAGTGCCTAGCGAAGCATATGATACAGCGAACACTGCCATTTAAAAGATTTAGAGGGGCAATATGATATACTGTATGATATCATTCCACAACATCAAGGCGTAGTCCTGAACGACTCTGGAGCAGATCATTAGCTGAGAAGAAATTCAAGACAGATGGCATGGCGTGCCCCACCCATGAACTGAGGACTGATAATTACACACTAGAGTCAGGGTGCTTAAAATCAGGTAAACCTATTTTCAGTGGCTTTATTGTCATTCCTACCATCTTCAAACTTTCTAGTAGAGCACATTTTTAATTACTAAGTCCCCGACTTACAAATGAGTTCCGTTGTGGGAGCACGTTCGTAAGATTGACATGGTGAGTTTTATACACCTTTAATACAAATATATAATGTAAAGAATAAAAAATTTTTAAAAAGCATGTTTGGTGTTTTGGTTCCGCATTACCCTTAAGCAAGAATGCATCTCCAAATGCAACTCCTGACGCAGAACTCGTTTAAATAGAACCCAGAAAGACGTTGGCGGGAGGACAACGCTACATGGTGTTTACTGTGAGACGTCATTTTGCTTTAGAGCTGTTTTCCACTGTATTGGACTGTGAACCTGTGTTTTGTTGAGAAATAACATTTATGAAATGGCCAAAAGAAATTTAGTCTAATCATTTTTGTGAAGAAATTAAAGGATTAATGGATCAATAATACAATGACAATCAGTGCAAAGTCAGTAAATACAGTATGTACAGATAATATGCTATACATTAAAAATTAACATCTAATGCACAATAGTAATTCACAGTGTAAACACACCTGCACATACAGTACACCTACTGTACCAAATAATCAGGTGCCTCTGTTAGGTATATAACCCACCACACCATTTCAACAATTAAAGGATCACTGCTGAACAAATATCATTTTCTTCATGGTCCATTCCTCACCAGTAAGCCTGACATTATAGTGGCATAGTGCTACAGTGCTACAGTATATCAGACCTGGCGATGTTGATGGGACATTCCTCCCATTTTTCTTGCTAATTTAGTCTTGGCCACTTACCACCAACCAGTCACATCTCTTCTTTTATATGACAGCTACCAATCAAAGAGGGCTAATGCTATCACCAAGAATCATTCAGCCAGACAACTGAAGCCTTTTGAACTGCTGCTCATGCTTCATCACATGGTGGCGTAACACATTTAGAAGAACATGTTGTCTGCCCCCTTGGTATGCATGAGCTCACAGATTGGCTTGCATCACTCTGATTAGCAAGAGACAGAGTATGCTCCCATTCCCACCCAAAGAGCACAGCCAATTTTTTTTTCCTCTTTTGGCTCGCAACCTCAAGATTATTGGATGATGGACGAATGCTTTTGTGTCGTGCCACTTGGGAGCCATTGCTGGGATTTTTAAACGCCCCAGTGTCACTGCTGGTTCAAGAATAGTTCACCAACCGAAAGTAATCAGCAAGCACCAGGACAGTGCTCATAAATGTACCAGAGACCATATTTTGGTATGTTTAATAGGCACATTACAGGTATCTATGTAAGACTTTTTTGCTTTTTTATGAGTCGGCACCAATTACTGTATAAGAATGCTGGCAGATTAATTTAAGAGAGTACATAACAAATACTGATCATAAAAAAGGGAGAGGCACTTTGAAACTGTTTTAGAATTTTTAGCTTGAACTCTTTGAATTAATTACTCACTAAAATCACTTGAAGAAAGTTATTTTTTTAAATTGTGGCCTTTGTGACATGTAACTTTTTTAGAACTGTGCAAGAAATGTGGAGTGTAAAATTGTAGCCTATTAAAAAAAAAAAAAAAAAAACAGACTTTTCTGATATCAGCGGTAAAACATCTAGAGGACCCACTCATCGCCAAAGATTTGCAGAATCATATAGGACAGGCTGACTGGGGAGAATGGCCAGTGTGCAGCTCTTGACTTCACTGTTCACTAATGGGGCTCCAGGAGACAGAGGATATCCTGCTGGGGTTACAGCTCCGAACACACTCCAGCAAGGCAAAGCCCAGCCATGCTAGGCCGAAGGAACAGATTGCTTCAATTACAGTAAGCCTCACGCACTAGAATCTCCCCTGACGTGTGCTGGAGTAGAGATCTGGGACTCGATGGCTCGTTCCAGGACACCGGGGGCCAAGTCATTCCCACACCAATCTGTATACCATTTGAGTCCCAAAGACAGCTCATTCCCAACCTCCCTGGTTGATTTCAAATTCCAATCAGAATGCAAGTATGTCCATACATGCCTGTTCAGGTGATTGGCACGCTCCCAAAATTTATAACAAAATCAATTCACAGGCAGAGCATATTAATCTGCGAGTGTATCAATCTGCCCAGCAATGAATTTCCTTCTCATTTGCAGCGTCCTAGGAGCTGGGCTGAGCGTTCCCTCTTGATCCCTAGGCATCCATACACATATTGGCTCCAAGAGGCACCTCTGCCTATTCCTTTTAATTGGCAGCGTCGACAAACAGTGTTCGAAGGCTTCGGCAGCAGGACTCACTACGTTAATTGCAGGCTGCCGTCAAGCGATTGACTAATTGATCACGGCCCTTACAGAGGTAGATAACTCATTGTGGCTGGTGCTGGGAAGAAGGAGCCTTGCCGCTGATGAGGCATCCATCTCTTAGAGGTGGGGGAGAGGGCTCGACGGACGTCTGCCGAACAGCAGGCCTGACGTGAGCCGAATCACATCATCAGAGCCCCGTCCCAAGTCCTCCATTCTCACTCTAAATTTGGATTAGGAGCCTGGTGTTGATAGGTTGCCACGGATGATACAGTGTCGATGTCGGTGAGATCCTCCGGACGCAGGCAAAGAGGCAGTGAGCGAGGCACAGATGAGCAAGGAAGATGTATGGGCATGCTTTAATGAAGGCAGAGAGGGACCTTCTGCCTCTGAGGAGATGTCTCTGTTGAACAGGCAGGGCAGTTATCATGGTCTCTACGCACATATTTCTAAATGAACAGAGTGACACAAGGGTGCAGTTTACAAAACAGAACGAAGAAACCTGTGCCAGTATTAACATCGTTAAACAGGTTAAAAAGACAATAAGCAGAGGAAATATTTTTACTGTGGGATTTCATGTCTTTTTTGTGGTAAGACACAAAAACTGCTGTCAAGCCGGAATCACCTCGTGATTAACAATCAGTGCCCGAAGCGTATATCAATCAGCTCTGTCTTCCGGATATTGCAGCATAGTTAAACGGATACAGTGTGCATCAGGAGTGATGCAACTGTTTCATTTTAGCGTCTTTATTTTATTCACCAGTGCTGAAACTCTGAAGGTGTCTGTGTTTTCATTTTTGTTGGCTAGCACACTGGGTATGTGGATGCTTCTTAAGTTTATTACAGGATTATTTGATTTGTCGGCACTGGAAAAACGTCATCGGTCATTTGTTGAAATGTGCTCACACCGAGGCCTTAAAGAAGTTCGCCTGGGTCATATTCAGTGCCGAATCTGTTATTCTCAGGATGTATAAAAATTATTATTATTGTTTTTCTGTTAAGTCAAAACATTTTATCTGAATTAAAAACAGAGCGTCTTATAGTGTGTATCTTTCATTTTCTCTTCCCCTGTTTCATCATCTGCAAAAAATTTATAAACGGTGATTCGCTTGGTGCATTACGGAGGAAATTTTTTATATATTTTTCAACATTTCGTGATGTATAATGAAGTGTATGTCGTGCATAATGAAGCAGGTGATTAATGCAATTGTAAGTCAATATTTGACTCTCCAGAAGTTTCTTTATGCACAAGGAGTAAAATATATTTATTTTAAGAATGATTTTATTATATAAGAAATATATGGAAAATATATAAATATATACAAATACACACAACCAGGTTAAGGTCATTGAGCACATTTTCCATCTGAATACCCGTCTGTTGTGTAAGGAGTTAATAATTTTATTTCATCAGCCAAGTAAGTGCAATTTGAATTTCACAGCACTGTGGATTAGATGTGCATGCAAGCAGATGGCTGTAATAAGAGACTTTTTTTTTTTATTATTCAAAATACCAGGTTTATACGGATGGAGAATTCAAAACCGTCCCTGACATTTTACAGGTATGAATGAGTAGAGGCAAATAACAAGGGTTCCCAGAAAGATCTACCTGATCCACTCATTCTTCCTCTGAAAGTTTAATGAACAATGCTTCTTAAAGACGTATCCTAAAGTTATCCAATCAAGCGAAGCCTCTGTCTGTTTGAGTAAGCAGCTCGCTCGGCTGTTTTTAGTTATATCGATGAATCAACTGTCTAAACCGTTTCACAGACTGATCTCCTGCGGAAAGCAACTTTGCCCTACAGTAGAAAGTAGAACATAATTAAAAGCTCGAGCTTAGAGTTTATCGGAAGTATAAGAAGCTTATAGGGCACGGCCGTCCTTCAGCCAGTTCAATTATATTCCTTCACCTTCATCTAGGACTTTCCTCATCCCCCTTTGAGCATGAGCATAAGTCTTGTAATACAATGAAGCCCATACAGCTCAGTGAAGAAATGCTTTCTTTTTTTTTGTTCAGCCAGAAAAGCAAAGAAGGAGATGTTTAATTGCCTGTGGTGGGGGCAAGAACTCCAGTTAGGTCCAAGAGAGGAGAACATTGTTGGGGGTCTTAAATTGAGTATCTTGTCAGAACATTGCTGGACAATAAAGATGTAATGAAGATCATGATTTTTCAAAGCAACTATACATACAAACATATACACTACCGTTCAAAAGTTTTAGAACACTTGCAAATTTCCTTGTTTTTGTTTAGTGATTTATTTTCTACATTCTACAACAATCCTGGGGATTTCAAAACTATAAAATAACACATATGGAATTAGGTAATTATGTAACAACAACAAAAACAACAGTTAGTT
>JAQMYL010000023.1:36228208-36239833 GCA_030014365.1 Clarias pachynema | reverse complement strand
AGAGCTCGGCCAATCAGCTCTCTCTAGGCCTCCAGCTGTGAGAGGTAACAGCATCACCCGGGGTTCGAACCAGCGATGATAGGGCAAGCACTTTACCACTGCGCCACTCAGAGCAAAGCCTTCTCAGTCTCATCTGAATTAAGTTCCAAAAGTACTGCAGCACTAGTGTCTATTTTGTCATCAACAAACAGGCCCTCATCTTTCATTTTACTGTGAAGCTGTATCCAGTGCTCAATTCCTCAACATCCCCCACCAACTCTCAGTCAATTGATTTGCAGCACTTGTTCCAGCAAGGTAACGCTGATCCTGGGAAACGTATGGCATCTATGTCACTGCCTGTGTGTGCAGCTTTCAACCAAATGATCATCTTTGCGACCCTTGATGCAGGTTTTATATGATTTTAACTTGAAAATGAAAATCTACATGCAAATTGAATTTAGACCCTGGAGCAAAATATTGCCTAGGGTTTAGTCACCTTGAACATCGCGTGGCTGAGGTGTCAGGATCTGGAGTTGCAAGAATCAAAAAAACATCATCTGTTTTTGCACCAAGGTTATTTTTCAAGCATTTGTTATACAGCCATTTGTTGCCATTTATTCTGACAGGTTCTACAAGCTGATGAGTGATGAAATCTACAACTTCCCCATGGTCAGAATATTATCTGCAATAAAGCCCATGTGTTCTGAGTAAATAAATTAAAACGAATCCAGAAGCTAAACTCTATGAGGTCATTAAATTGTGGCCACAACATAGTATCTCATGGCCATGCATAATATCTCGTTCCCACAACATAGTAAGTCATGGCCACAGAATATTTCTTCCCTTTTATTATAAAGAAAGTCACCAAAGGCTCTCCATAAATATTATCTTTTGGGAACAATATATTTCCCTTTGTGGGCACAAGTTAGCATCAAATACCTTGTGGGAATTATTTATCCTGTGGGGGGCAAGGTATTATTTTGTGTGCATAATTTATTTCTTTTGTGGGAGCACGTTGTTTATCATGGGAACAAATTCTTGTCTTGTGTAATTACTGTATCATGTTTATGTTCAGTTATTTTCTTGTTGCTACACAGCTCAGCTTCTAACCTCAAGGCAAATGCATGGTTCAAATAAAGCCCTGCATCGTCCAAATATACTTTAAAGCAAATTACTACTATGAGTTATATGCAAAAGGAGATAAAAGATACACAAGATAATAACTTGCATGTGTTGGAATAATTTTAGGCTTGAATACACTTCTGTCAAAAGTAAGAATGTTTTAAATTATTATTTGGTATTGTTTGTTTATTGTTACCAAGCTTGAGTCAATAAGCACATTACTATTCACTTAACAGATGGATAGCATCAGCTTAGGTCATCATAACAGCTAATCACCAGAGAACATGTTGGATTCCAGGTAACTGAAGCACAAATTTGGATGATAAAAGTCACAAAACTGGGGAAGCAAAGCCCAGCAACTTGTGCTGGAGTGACAGAAAACTGGAATCTAATCTGTTTTCTGTTTCTACCTTTGTTAAAGTACAAAATTATTTATAAATGTACTTAGCAAGTAAAAGTAAGATATAGGACGACTAAGGCTCTAGGTGGGTTGATTTGGGGATCTGAGGATCCGGCTTTGAACCCTGCCGTCTGTGGGTTGCCACACCCCACATATTACCCAGCCACTGATTGCAGTGCTGGGCCCAAGCCTGGTTAGAAAATGGGAAGGTTGGGTCAGGAAGGGTGGGGGGGACTTACATCCGACGTAAAACTTGTGACAAGTTGTCTGTTTGATGGGAGCAACCGAAAGAAAGTTTTAACAAGCTAAAAAGCATTGTCAAATTGAAGCTTTTTTTTATATATAATAGAAATAGAAAATGTAAAATGACTGAAAATGTCTTGAAATAGGTTTAATAATCATATATATAGTTGGTTTATTGGAATCTGATACTAGGACATTACTACTCCTACTGCTAAAATGGTGGCATATAAACATAAAGACAAGCCACTCTATCTGACCGGACTCACACCACAGGAGAAACCATAGTGTTGTCACGTTTCCATATAGTTATAATTAAGTTGAGATGTCGTCCACCCTAAAAACAACATTGGCAAAAAAAAAGATGAGACCACACCAATGTCAAAAAGCATTCCTCACTACCTTATATTAAATTAATTGTGTTAATTAATCAGTTACTTACCCTTATACGTCTACCAGAATCAAGTGAAGTTCATAAACTTCATAAAGTGAAGTTTGGTGTTCCACAGGGTTCTGTTTTAGGCCCACTGCTATTTTCTCTCCATATGTTTTTTCTGGGTAACATAATTCATAAGCACTATTATGTTGTTGACACACCGACACACTATATGTCTTAGCAAAGCCAGGTGAGCGACACCAGCTTAACAAATTTGGAAATATGCGAGTTATTAACTGGATGCTTATTAACTTCCTCCTACATAATTCAAGACAGATGTACTAGGACCACGTGCAGCTAGACATAAGCTTTCTGATCACACAGTAATTCTGGATGGCCTTTTTGGTTCATCATGTGCGGTAGTAGAAGATCTTGGTGTGATTATAGATTCCAGTCTTTCATTTAAAGAACATGTAGATAATATTCATAGGATAGCATTCTTTCATTTATTGCCAAGATAAGAAATATGTTGTCACTAAACAATGCAGAAAAATTTGTTCCTGACTCTTGTTCAGGACTCAGACACTCTTGAACACTCAGTGTATGCTAATACATACCTGTATTATTATGCTGAAGATCATTGAGCAAAAGTATTAAATAGGAATAAAAATGAGAAAAGGTGCTGATTTAAACTGGATGTTGCTTTAGGAGGAAAAAAGGTCACTTTGGCATTTTTATTCAGTTTGGCTTTGGGACAGTAATGTAGCCTGACAGCTGTGGAGGTGTAGTGTTGTCATCTCACAGCTCCAGGGATCCTGAGCTCAGGTTTCTGTCTGTGTGTAGTTTTGCATCTTCTCCCAATGTCTGTGTGGGTTTTGCTCCTGCTTCCCTAGTACACTGGACACTAAATTGCCCCAAGGTGTGAATGAGAGTGTGAACGTGTGTATTGCGTCCTGCAATGAGATTATACTGTGTCCAGGGTGTGTTCCCAAGATCCTCTGCTATGCTGACCAGCTTACCAAAGATAAATAATTTAATTTAATATAATAAAGAAACAGATCGGACACAACATCAGATTAAGAGGCATTTAAAAATGCGAACATTTCAAAGTTGCAAATATTAAATTCAATTTATAACTCAAGCCAAATTAGGAAGTGAAAATATCCTGACTATCATGGGATTGAACCAATATTTCTCATTTGTTAAAATATTACAATAAAATAATTAAGCATATTAAAATGTTATATTGCTAATTTCAAAGATGTATTAAAAAATGTTTCATAGATGTTTCAGTGAGGGGAAAAAAACAAAAAAATAGAAAAAGAAATAGAATAAAATAGAATAGAATAGAATAGAATAGAATAGAGAGAGAGATGGGCAGATCACATCAGAATACTAGTGAGTGTTATGGCAGCATGATGCCACGGTGGCAAAGACATGCAGATATGGCTAATTGGCGATCCCAAATTCCCCACAGTGTGTGAATGAGAGCACGAGTGTTGACCGAAGGTCCTACCACGGTCATAAAATGGGAATAAATGCAATGGTAATCACCATTCAGTGGCAATCACCATTACCCTCCATGGTCCCTAGTTGGACTACAGAGGTTCCTACAGTAGATGGATGGATGGATGAATAGAGTCAGTGTTGTATCCCCTAAACAGACAGGAAGAGCATAGAACTACAGCTGGGAGTTCAACCCCGGTCATGGATGAAGATAATGAAGATACAAGCAGGTTAGTAGACTCAGTAGACCTGACTAAAGCAGTAACCCAAGCAAATCTCACAGCATTGTATCAAAATTCAATAGGTTTGTGGGACTGTGAACATGGATATACCTGTACTATTTACATACTGACATATTTTCTGTAAATGTACTATAAATGCTCAGTGTAAATATTTTTGTTTTGTTTTTTTATGATTGTAGGCACTCAACAGTTTTTTTTTTGTTTTTTTTTCAATTCGAACAGGATTGGGATTCACCCACATCAGCCTGTCACTGTGTCCCAAACAAGTACAAAGCGGCATGGTTCAAAAACTAAGAGTTGGATTAGTGTACTGAGACTAATTGGGTGTTTTGCCACACATACAGTATTGAACAGCCAGTCAACTTAACTTGCGTGCATTTTCAAAAAAAAAATGCTAAAGATGCATTTATTTCAAAAGGCTTGCACACAAGGAGAAATGGACCATTTCTGGTTAGAAAACATGAGCACTCTAAATGCCACAAAAAAGTGACATTGAAGTGGCTTCATTATTCAAAAAGGCAGTCAGAGACGAAACAAATCCTCTCATTAAAGCAAAAAGAGCAAATAGCAGTCTGTGAAGCTTTGTACGTTTTAATGTTTTACTGTAGAAACATTGCAGTGTTTGGGACAGAGATGCCATTCAGGCACAATGCAGATGAATTGAGGACATTTCACAAAGTGTTGGAGCTGAAAGCTGAAGACAGTCCAGAGCAAGCATCTTGGTTAAGAAGAGAAGAGACATTCTGCTGTTTAAAATGAACTGAAGTCATGACCGACATTTTAACTAAAGAGCAAAATTCTGTTGTGACTTGTCATGTATGTAGACATAAATTTTAACAAACATAAGAAACTAGTTGTTTTTTATGAAAATGCTTTTATGAATACACCAACAGCATTGATCAAGGATGCATTCAAATTTGCATTCAACTTATCTAAGCTTATTAAGCTTATCGAATATAAGCGGATTTATGGATTATGACAGTGCTGCCAATATGGATGGAGATGTAAGTGGTGGGCAAGCTCAGATTTTGCTTGCAAAAAGTTGGGCTGTGAGGGTGCAGTCTGTTGAGGCTGCACTTCGGCACGATGTACCTTTGAAGAATGCATTGGCTTCAATTGCAGTAGATGATAGGAGTGAGTGTGATACTGTAACAATGCAAGTGAAACTTTGATTTCCAACTTGGGTTCAAGATTTGTCTAAAGGTTCTTCATCTTCCATCAAGAACAGTGAAGATTTCAGTGAAGATCAGATGAGGAATTCTCATCACTGTGGCAAAGCTGCGTTGACAAATTAGAGGAGTGTTATGAATATTATTGAAGTTATTGTTCTCTTAGTGGCGGCATAGTGGCTTAGTGGTTAGCACTGTCGCCTTGCACCAACAGAGTCCAGGTTTGATTCCCGCCATGGGTCTGTGCCTGGAGTTTGCATGTTCTCCCTGTGCTTGGTGGGTTTCCTATGGGTGCTCTGGTTTGTTCCCACAGTCCAAAGACATGCAAATTAGACTAACTGGCATTCCCAAATTGCCCATAGTGTGTAAATGAGTGTGTATGTGTGTGTGTACCTTGCCTCATGCCCTACGTTTCCTGGGATAGGTTTGAGGCCCATCCGCAACCCTGTATACAGGATAAAGCGCTATAGATGATGAATGAGCGAGTAAGTGATGTTTTAGTAAGTAATATTGAGAACTGGTTCAGTCAAAAGACATTTAATGTGTGTGAAGCTGTCGAAAGCCTTTCGTTATGAGTCATTTTGGAAGTGAATTGGACTCGTCTAAAGAACCAGCTTATGGTCCTTTTTGAGTTGTTGGGCGGAGAAGCACGCAAACTCAGTGAAGGATGTGATCAATGTGATCAGTGAGTTGAAGGCTCTTGGTTTAGTCATCTAATTATACAGTAAATGTCCACTGCTTATTTGCTTAGGTCATCCCTTCATCTTTTGCTACAGCTGATTAAGCTGAACATTTCCTAGTTTACCTCAGGTCAACTGTGACTGCTTAAAGGATAAATAGCATGGCTCATAGAAAAAGATATAAAAGCCTAAACCTAAAAGAAGTGGAACATATATATTTTTTCATTAAGAATTAATTATTTAATTCCCAATTATTTTTCCCAAGAAATTGTAAGTAATGTATACTGATGGAAAATGCCTTTAAAATGTAAGCTAATCTATACATACAGTATTATAAAACTGTAAAGTTGGCGTGTCTGTACATTGAAGATATTTGCGAAAAATTATTTGGGGGGACATAAGTTGAGTAATAGAACTCATCAAGATGGTTTTTGGAATGTTTGTCTGTTTGTTGACGCATCATGTAAAAACTACAGAACAATACATATAGGCTTTGTTCCATCACAATCGGCCCACAGGGAAGAGAAAATATGCTAAGTGGAAATTTTAATGGAAAACGCCCTTATTTCATTTAAAAAATAATAATAATAAACCTTCAAAAAATAATGGTGCAGTACATTTTTTAATAGACATTTATGAGTGTGCAGTTGAAATCTATTTAATAAATGCGATCTCACACCTTCATTCCATACACTTCACGGTAACACGGTGTTTTGGTTAATTTAAAAATTCAACAGATGCCGTTGTATATTTTTCAAAACGCTCATGAGTGTTGAAGGATATCTCCCCACCCCAGACACATATCTGTCATTTCTAAACTTGTACAGGTTTTCTTACACATGTATTTATATATAGTCACACATGTTTATATATATATATATATATATATATATAGGGAGAGAAAATTTGGTTTAGATTTCTAAATAACTTGACTTCAGATAACTTACAATTTTATACCCCTACGTACTTGTTTATAAATGTACGTAGTGTTTTATTGCTATATGTACTGTCTATAATGCCGGTCTACTTGAGCTACTGTAAATGTATGATGCTTTATAATTATAAGTCAATGGTTAACAATGAATTTTATGTTAACTGAACATAGTTTTCAATACAAATGATAATACATTCTCAATCTTTAAGGTTAGTTTAGGTTTCCCATCATTTTAGATAAATCCCACCTTCTGTGTTATGATTGGTTACAAGAGCTCAGTCTAATGTATGATTGGTTAGATGCTTTACTACATATGTAATGGTGAGCCAATCAGTGCCCCCTCTTCAGCCAGAGACCTCCTGGAAACTTGTAACATGCCCTAATGTTACATCCATGTGGGACAAGCATGCACAGAAAGAATAGACTTATCCCTTATGCCCTGAATAATGTGTTTATATGATGCGTTTTTATTACAATTGGGCTATTATTTGCATTATTAGTGGAACAGTCCACTACACTCTCTATGTAAATGCACACAGTGTTGTTGTTATCTTTTTTTCTTTTTTCTTTTTTGCTGTAAACAAATTACAGTTCCAGTGAAATGTTTGGATTTAACTTTCTACATTCTAGAACAATACTGGAGATTTCCAAACTATGAAATAACACATATGGCATTAGGTAACTAAATAACAACAATCAGTCAGTTGTCATTTTAAGACCCAAAGCCAGCTGTCCTGGAACAGTTCTTGCTAGAACAGTATTGTCGAGTGCATTTGCAAAACCCATCAAGCACCATGATGAAACTGTCTCTCATTAAGACAGGAAAGCAGGACCCAAACTTACCTCTGCTGCAGAGGAGAAGTTCATTTAGAGCTACCAGCCTCAGAAACCACCAATTAACAACCAGAACATCAGATTAGAGCCGTTATGGAGGCTTTATAGAGCATAAGTAGCAGATACATCTCTATATCAACTGTTCAGAGAAGATTATTGCATATTTTGGACGCCTTCAGCATTGTTATACAACGTACCAGGAAATAAAAATCAGGAAAGACCATGGAGCTGGAAGGTATCCAAACTTTTGACTGGTAGTGTTTATCCATTTATATAAGTCACAAAGATTGCCACCAAAACTTTTTCCTTATAACCAGTAACTGGACATTATAATTCAGTAGAATTGGCTCAGTTTAACAAGCAATCAAGTTCATTAATGGAAAAAACAAATCTAGATATTTGTCAGTTCCTCACCAGTCATGACCTTCTAAAGTGACACAAAGTGGTTCGGGCTAAAATTATTACTGTATATTTTAAATGCAGATCATAAACCAGACTGCAGTATAGATTTTGAGCATGAACAGATTAGGCGTTCCCAAATTACCCATAGTGTGTGAATGAGTGTGTGAATGAGTGTGTGTGCCCTGTGATGGATTGGTCAGAGTGTATCCCGCCTCGTGCTTCTGGGATAGACTCCAGGTCCCCCGTGACCCTGTATACAGGATTAAGCGGTATAGACGATGAGTGAGTGAGTGAGTGAATTATAGGTTCTAGCTCTCACTCATCTTCTATACTGCTTTATCCTGTATTCAGGGTCACGGGGACCTGGAGCCTATCCCAGGAGGCTTATGGCACAAGGCGGGCACAAGGCACTCATTCACACACTACAGGCAATTTGGGAATGCCAATTAGCCTAATCTACATGTTGTTGGACTGTGGGAGGAAACCAGAGTACCTGGAGAAAACCCACTGAGCACGGGGAGAACATGCAAACTCCATGCACACAGAGACGGGAATTGAGCCTGGACCCTGGAGGTGCAAGGCGACAGTGCTAACCACTACACCACAGTGCCGCCTAGGTTATAGTTATTATGTGACATTATATTATGGAGACTACCAGTCCCGTTGGCATCTTTACCCAAACTTTAGGATCAATCCGTGTACAAATAAATAATTTAGGGAGATTTTTATTACCAGAAGTTGTTCAACTTCTCCCTGGAACTGTGTCGAATTGGTGCTATAAAAAGGATAATAATAGCATGTGCCAGAAGCAAAGGCTTTCATCCGTTATGTTAAAATGTGAGAACGCAAGTAGAGAACACATGCTGTGTAGCATCGCCTGAAGCCAAGGCTGTCGATCAGATACTCAGGCAAAGTCACTAGAGGGCAGTGAAACGTTGTCGAGTCAGCACTTACACCTGCCCCACGTCATTTCACGCATTTGGAGTGGTTCATTTGTCACAAGCAGACACACAGGTAATAGAGAATTAAATTGTCTCCTTTTCTTGCCATTGCATGCGTGTCTTGTCAGAATTTCAGCACCAGGTGTCAGTTCAAGTGACACACACTACTAACACAACACGTTTGCCCTGACACTGGTGTTGTTGATGCTACTGTCTTCCAGGTCTAAAGGGGAAACTCTGAGCATGAAACATACAGACAGGTGATACTAATACCTGACAGTTTAGGGAAAAAAATGTCAAAGCAATGTGCAAATCAAAGAGAATGAAAAAAAATTGGAAAAAAAAAAAAAAAACTTGTAGCAAGGTTTATTCAACGCCTGGTTATTTTTCCTTCCAAGATTATCTCATTGTTTTAACAACTCTTTGTAACATGAATTGAATGGGATCTCTTGTCATTCAAAGCACACAGAGGAAAAAAGCATTTTTCAAACCATTTTTCTTACTGCTAAGAACAAATGCTAAGAACAAAAAGCTACAAGATATATGGTATAAAAAGAATATTATTAAAGCATATGTCACAAATAATGATCTTTTTTTTTTTTTTAAAGGCAATGAATAATACTTATAAATGAAATTCAGTAAAATGCACCTCTGATGTTCAATATTATTTATGTCAAACAGTGCAAATAGTAGAAACTGTGAAAAGAACAGCACGAAAGCAACAATGACTGAGTGTATGCGTATTGGCATTAGAGTAGTGAGCAGACCATGAACTGATAAAAGTGTTACACGGGTAGTATATGATGCACCGAGTACATTATGTAGGTGTTGTGCACATACATAAGATGAGCTACCTTTTTTTTTTATCATTGTATTTGTATTCTTTTTAATAAAGCATTTGGTTTTTTATTGTATCAATCTGAAGATCAACCCATCTTCTTCTAACCCTGATAGTTTCTATACTCTAAGTGCTTTAGAGTAGATAGAAGACATAGTATGGAAGATGGAGGCTTTGAAAAAGTCTTACATAATTTTTAAGTGCTTTACACAAATTGTAACCACTGTTATTGCAATTAAAAGAGACAGAGAGAACTTAAAATTGCAAGTTCATATGTGGCAATACAAATAAGAGTTTCATTCATATATCTAACATAAGCAACATATTGTAGTTACCAGTAAAGATCCAAATGGCTTCTTTTTGTTCTTTCTATGGTTTATATGGGATTACTATGGCAAAAAAAAATATTAAAAAGTTATTACTGTTAGCACCTGCTTAAATATACTTATAAAATATATAAAAAGCTTAAATAGACTCTCTTAGCGGATAATCAACAGAGATTTTCAGACATCATGCGTTCATGTGCGTTTGTCCGTCTCTCCCAGTAGTTCAGGCCCGGCCGGTAAATGTGTCTCGAGTGTATGACCCTGGGAAGAAGCTACAGTCTTCACAGTGGAAGAGCCCATCATCTCCACAACCAAAAAAGGCAAAGCAGGTCTGCAGCTCAACCAAGTGCATGCTCCTCGTCTTTTTCAACAATATGCATTGAGAATTCGTCCCCAGTGGCCAGGCTGTCAATAGAAAATTCGACCAGCAGGTTTTAAGGCATCTGAAGATTTTGTGGCAAGTGAATCTCGAAACTTTTTGATACCCCCATATGATGAAAAAGCATTCCCTTGTAATTGCAACCAGATTGCACTACTTTGTCTTTTATTTAGGATTAGTGGGTTTTTTTAATGATAATTTTGTTTACCCACTGAGCCCCCCAGTGGGTAGTGTCATAAAATCTATATATTTAGGTTACAACCCATGTGCATGATTTTCCTTAACTGAGTGCACTTGATTTATCAAACCAAGCAGACATATTACTAAACCGAGCGCACAGATTACTAAACCAAGCGCACAGATTATTAAAACAAGCACAGATCCAGTTTGTCAAGCCGTATGCTCAATTTAGTAATCCCTGTACTCGGTTTAGTAATCTGTGCACATATATTTTGCCACAACCTAAAAAGGCAAGGCAGGGCCGCAGCTCGATCAAGTGCATGCTCTTCGTCTTTTACTACATTTGCGGCATTGTGCATCGAAAACTCATCCCCAGGGGTCGGACCATCAAAAGCAAATTCTACTTTTTAAGTAGGTTTTAGGACATCTGAGGGATGAGGTACATAAACTACAGCACCTCGTGTAATATGCATATTTCTCCATCTCCATTTAGGAACCTCCAGTGCAACTAGGCCTATGGTGGTTACCATGGAATTTATTTCCATTTTTACGACTGTAGTAGGACCTCCAGTCAACATTCACTCATACATTCACACACTACAAGCAATTTGGAAATGCCAATTAACCTAATCTGCATGTTTTTGGACTGTGGGAGGAAACCGGAGAACCCAGAAGGAACCCACCAACCAGAGAATATGCAAAGTCCTTGCACACAGACCCCGAGGCGGGAATCGAACACGGAACCTGGAGGTGTAAGGCCACAGTGCTAATCACTAAGCTGCCATAATATGCATATGGATTTTTATAAAAACAGGCAAGGATGCTTGCGAATAGTATACTTAAATTATTAGGCCTCCACAGGACTTTCTATAAATCTAGTTAACGTTATTGTTAGGTTAAAAATGAAGAAGACGTATTGTGTCCGAGCTAAGTTTTAAGCTAAGAGAAGAAGATTTTTAGCTTTTTGTGTCCGCCGCACCTTGATACACTTATCGGTCCGGGCCCGATCGACCGGGAGAGACAAACACACACACGCAGGCATGATGTCTGAAGATCTCTGTTTATTCTCAGCAAAGA
>JAQMYL010000023.1:36211090-36223078 GCA_030014365.1 Clarias pachynema | reverse complement strand
CCCCCCCCCCCCCCCCCCCCCCCCCCCCCCCCCCCCCCCCCCCCCCCCCACAACACCCTATGGAGAGAGAGGAGAAAGATCAACGAGTAACAAAATGATGGGAAAATAAGAATATGGAGAAGGGATAACCGCTTATGATTTGAAGCGGACCACGTCATTTTATGGAGTTGACGTGTACAGCCGCACTCAGAGCTGATTTTATAGTACGTATTGACAATATGACTGCTGACAAAACCAGCAGAGTGAATTCTGAAGTGCAGTATCTGCTCACATTAAGCCAAATCTGTTCAAATTCACTGGGTGGGGTTTCACAGTACAAATGGAACATTGACCTAAAGCATACTTGGAAAGCAACCCAAAGCAAAAAAGAGGAATGTTTCGCTATGACTCAACTCAACTTTATTTGTATAGCACTTTAACAAGAAGAATGCCCCAAAGTGCTTCACATAGATAATAAAATAATAATATAAAAAGACAAATAATAAAATAATCAAATAATATAAAAAGACATCATTAAAATAACATCAACATCACACCTATCTAATCAAACAGAATATATAAAATCAACATCTCATGCTGGTTTAAACGCCAGAGAAAACATGTGAGTTTTAAGATGGGACTTAAACCAAGCCAATGGCATGAGCTGAATCTATCTGAGCCACATTTCACTTGCTGAAGCTAAAACCCCTGAAGAACAAACTGGAAGGGAAGACAGTAACGACCTGGCAGAGCATCATCAGGGAGGAACCCCAGTGTCTGATGATGTCTTGGATTCAAGATTTCAGGCAGTCTTTGCATAAAAACAACCTAAAAGTAATATTCATTCTTCCAGGTGCCAGAGCTGAAAGAAGACATCCATATCCCTGACTACTGTTGCCTTGGAGAGGGAGATGAAGACAACATCACGATTAACGCTTGGTTTGGGCCAGAAGGAACCATCTCTCCTCTGCATCAGGATCCCGAGCTAAACTTTCTGGCTCAGGTTAGTGGACACTTTGTTCTAATTTTCTGTAAACATGCAGTGTTTGCAAGCTCACTCCTGTATTTCTTTCCCGGGTTAATATCAGGTGGTTGGGAGAAAGTACATTCGTCTGTATGGTCCTGAGGAAACGGATAATGTCTATCCTTATCAGTCAGAGCTTTTGCACAACACCAGCCAGGTACTGTACACTGCCTCTAAACCTCTAAACCTTTTAATATCTTGATGATGGTGATGATAATGATGATGCATGATTTACCCTATCCAGGTGGACGTTGAAAATCCAGATGTGGTCCAGTTCCCAGACTTCCTCAAAGCCTCCTATCAGGAGTGTGTGCTTGAGCCTGGCGAAGTCCTGTTCATTCCCAAGCAGCACTGGCATTACGTGCGCTCGTTAGAGCTTAGCTTCTCAGTTAGCTTTTGGTGGTCATGATATCAGCCCTCCATAGACATTTGGAGACATGGTGGCATAGCGGTTAGCACTGTGGCCTCGCACCTCCAGGTTCTAGGGTTTGATTCCTAACACAGGTCTGTGTGCGTGGAGTTTGCATGGTCTCCCTGTGCCAAGTGGGTTTCCTCCCACAATTCAAATACATACAGGCTAATTGGCATTCCCTAATGTGTGCATGTGTGGAACTGGAACCCTGTCCAGGGTGTACCCGGCTTCGTGCCTGAAGTCTCCTGGAATTTGCTCCAGGTGTCCTGCTTGTCCCCTGTACAGGACAAGCAGTATTAAGAATTAAATAATGAATAAATACATTTAGTCATCTCTGCGATGTTGAAATTTTATGGAATATTTTCCAAGCATTTAAACGAGTAACCACTGACAAGTTTCAAAGTATTATGAAATAGTGTTCCAAGCTCTTGTAATGTTAGAAAAATCTCAAACACTTAATACGAGATCAATTATAAAACATTTAGTTCATACATTTATTACCTATAGTCTTCCATGAAAGTCTGTTTTTATGCTAAATTTGTTTTAGATGTTTATTTTATGATTTCTGCAGCATTGGGTCAGCCACAAATCTTTTTCCAACCAAGATGTTACAAAAAAAAGTTGTCAGTAATAGTCCGCTTATCAGTTTGAGAGTCTTCAGACTGCAATGTGTTTTATTGAATGATGCTTCCTGTAATTTATAGATTGTGTTTTTGTGCCAAAAATTTCGAACACCACTGTACGCCATGTCCAAAAGTTTGTGGAAACCCGAATAACACTTCCTGAACATCCGATTTAGCTCTACTTTGCTGTTATGAAAGGCTCCACTCCTCTGGGAAGGCTTTCCGCCAGATGTAGGAGTGTGTCTGTGAGGATTTGTGTTTATTCAGCTACAAGAGCATTAGCTAGATCAGGTACTGATGTCAGGATGTCAAGGAGGCTCCAGTTCAACTTCATTGCAAAGGTGTTCAGCGGGGTTGAGTGCAAGGCAGGGCTCTGTGCATGATACTCGTGTTTCTACTCCAACCTTAACAAACCTTATCTTTGTAGAGCTCGCTTTGTGTACAAAGGCATAGTCATGCAGGAACAGGTTTGGCTCTTTTAGTTCCAGTGAAAGGAAATGATACAGCATACAAAGACATTCTAGACAATCGTCTGCTTCTAACGGTGTTGAAACCACAGACTGGTGTTTGACGTTCTGTATACACACATAAATGAAGATAAAAAGAAAAAAAAAACGCTCTCAGGCTAATGACATTACATCAGAGGAACAATTTCTCTTGCAACAAACGTCAAACTCCGAGGAATTTCCTGACAATCTCCATATGACTGATTTCAATCTTGAGATCACAGTAGTACTCCCCCTACAGGCGGTACAGTATAATCCCTCCTCATTCCTTACAACAGTATCCAACAAAAATCCGTTTTGAAAATGTTTTAATTCAAAATGCTTTAAGCAATATACACGCTTCAAATACATATTACAATTTTTTTTTTATATAATCCAATATTGTCCTGTTTTAAATACTTGAAATACTGTATATTTAATCGTGCAGACATTGTGCAAAAAACAGCACATTTTCTTTTTCCTCTTAAAAAGAACATAACCGTACTGTTGTACGATCCTTTACTTAAAAAACCAAACAGATAATTACAATCAGATAAACTACATCACATTTCCAACTCCAACTGATATCAGGAGGCAGCGAGCTGTCGACCTCATGACCTCCTGGAGCGGCGTGTGCCCGATGTAGAGGGTGCAGAAGTAGACGCCTCTCTCGCTGATGAAGACTGGTTTTGTGACTCCGTCTGGATTTCTGAATAGTAAAAGAAACAAGTACACGACTATCACCGGATTTGTGCATATGAAGTAGAAAAAAAATAGGAAAAACAAAAATCATGTCACGGATCTTACCTGGTATTTCATGAGCCCAGAAGTCGCTGCAGTTAGGACAATGTGGATCCATGCGTCCTTTAAAATACCGGGCCACGCAGTGATAATGCATCTTGATACCACAATCAGGGTTTTCACAGATTTGGCCCTGAAGATATAAAGTATAAGCTTGTTCATAGATAAGCATCATTTAAAAAGCAATAATAATAAAATCATTTAACCAAGAACTTAAAGAGTTACTTTAAAAGCTTCTTGGACGACTTTACAGATAACTTTCAAATTAACGCTGCTTTAAATTGTGCCTTGTAATTGGTAATTTACAAGTTGTAATAATGGCATTTCCCACATGGGCCTGTTCAATGTGTAAAACAAGGACGCCTCAGTGAAGTCTCTCTATGAGAGCACGTAAAGCTACTGAAAAGCTTTTGTACATGCGTTTTTACAGTTACAGACAGAGTGGCTATTTCTGCTTTTCTGCTTTAGAGACTTTCAAACGTTCATGTAATATTTTGGCCTGAAATTACAGCACAGCGAGTAGCATTAGCTACAAGCTAGCCAGTTAATGTTAGCGACATGAGTGACTATCTCTTTTCAAAGCAGTGATTAGTATGGTCAGAATTAAAGACTTAACCAAGCCCTGTGTCTTATAGGACAGTAAGTGATCGAAAGACAAGAGTAAACTAATGTAAAAGTGAAGAAGGAGAACTGTACACATTTCCATTTCCAATTCAGCATTCACCCTCATCCAGAGCGATGAAATACATTTTTATTTCATTATACATCTGAGCAGTTGAGGGTTAAGGGCCTTGCTCAAGGACCCAGCAGTTTAAACTTGGTGGTGATGAGGTTTGAACCTGTAACCTTCCGATCAGCTCCTCTACAAATGTGCTCGAGTGCTCACACTGTGATGTCAGTCTGTAATCAGCGAAGGAACTTGAGTTGATGAGTTGAAATTGCACGGGCATTTTTTTTTTTTCTTTTATGAAATTTGATGTTTTTCTTTTCAGTTTAGACCAAAGCTGGCTTTGAAACCAACAAGAATCAGACCTAACACCACTCTGCTACCCCTTTTCCATCGAGGAAGTTTCGGAGCCCAATTTTGAACCAGTCCTTTGTTTTCAGACAGCCAAAGCATCGGCTCTCAGACAAAAAAAAAAAGAAATTAATTAAAAAAAAAATTTTTTTAATTGGTCCCAACACTTTTACTGGGCTAGAACAAAGAACCGCTTACGTCAGCGGCGGAATTCTCCTGACCAACTAAAAGTTTGTGACCGACATCTTTTAAAAATGGACTCAATACAGCCTGGAATAACTGCTCGCATAGCCGTGTTGACATTCACCATCATTGTTGGTGTGCTTGCTGCTAGTGTTTTTTTTTTTCTTTTTTTTCTTTTGTCATTAGCATTGCCGGGAATGTACAGACATACACAGCCATATACAGTGACATAATGACATGAATTTCTAGCCCATGGAAAAACAAAGCCAGTTCTAAGGAGAGATATGAACTAACGCCTGGTTCACTTAGGTGGGTAAGGGGCTTGCATGTTCTCCTCCAGATTATCCGGTCCCCTTCCATTTCCAAAAAGCATGTATGCTGCCTGATCATGCTAAACTCTGCCCTTATTAATGAATGAGTGTCCGAATGTGGTACCCTATGGTGGACAGGCACCCCATCCAGGATGAATTCTCCCACTGTCAACCCAGTGTTAGCTGGGAAATCCACTGCGACCAAGACAAACCAGTTACGAAAAACAGAATGTTAATCAGAGGTGATATTTTTAACCTCACAAAAAGAAACAAATCATTTCCAGTAATGATTTGTGTAGAAATTAATTAAGTAGATAACTCAAAAGCTTCAGACCATGGAAAGCGATGCTCACCTGTAAGACGATGTTATGGCACACGTGACACATTCTGACGAGGTCCTGGTAAACTGTACGTATATACTGCTCCATCTCAATGACACAGCGAGTACTTAAAGTGTATTCACCTTGTTTCTGAAATTGCAAAACAATAAATTCTTGAATTTGTTCTTACACAAGTGAAGACCTTCTACATCTCTCCTCCATAACAATACAGTGAACATTAATCAGAAAATATACCTCATTTAACCATTTGTCCTGGACAAACTTATTCAGCACCTGCTCCGTCTCTTTCTTTTTCATCTTTTTTGTCTGGAGACGATCGGCACTATTCAGGAGATCTGTCGACGAGGCGGTACCGTTCTCGGAGTCCAAAACCAGATCCATCTACGATCAGGGATGTAATAATAAGGTTTAGTGAGATGAAATGCAAATGAAATCAAAAGGGATACGTTCGTTATTTTGCCACAAAATGGCAAGAGAACACAAAGCATCCTTTACGCAAAAGGCTTTACCGTTTTCCTGAACAGTTCCAACTCGTTGTCGGCGTAATCTGAAGACATTCGCGTGATGTCTGTTTCAGCCACGTTGACCTGCATGTAAAAAAGAAAAAAAAGATTCCACATACATGCATCTAGTTGTCTAACAGCATAAGCGTACAGAGCTGAAGATATCACTGACCAGGGCATAGTACTGAGCTCCGTCGTCTTCCGACAGGCCTTTTCTAATGTGCATGAACATGGGCTGAAGATTAGTATTGATCACGTCGATGAATTCCTCCAACCTATCTGGTGAATAATTTACTACAAAGAGACATGATGACCAAATGATGAAAAAATGAGGTTTTAAGCATAAATAAGATGTTAGACATTTCACCAGAGACAAAATCTTACACACATCCGTGAGTCTCACAACAATGCTGGTGAAGTTTCTTGGCCTGAAGACTACTGATGATCCCGTTACTCATCATGGTCTGCAAGAAGCGCTTATGACTGTCGCCCATGGGTCGGGACATCCTGCTGGATTTTCTCCTCTGCGAAGGTGACTTAATAAAAAGGGAAAAAGGGAGAAGGTGCAGTGCACATCATTACATTACATTGTAATTAAAAAAAATTTTTTTTAAAAAGACATTTCACTGTGTTTCACACACATCATAACCGTTTATAAAGGAGAAAAATCTCCTTAGTAGCTTCAGAATTTAACAACAGAAGTCAGGCATTTTAGCCGAATTTGGAGGTCTGGTTTGTTTCCAGTCAAAAATAATGGGCCGATTGCAACAGCACCACAAACTCGGTTTTAATCTATATACGTGATTAAAATTGTCTGGAGAATCTATAGATCTATTTCATTTATTCAACTTTTTTTACTTTAATAAATCTGTTTACTGTTAGTTTTGACTATATTAAAAAAACTGTTTAGTTTTACGTAGACAAAAAAAAAAGCTTCTTTTTTTTGTTTTGCGTTATTTATTTATTAATTTTCTTAAGTAATCATTCCAAATGTATGAATAATTTATTATTAACGTCCACATATTCGCTGAATAGAGAATCGTGACCAGAGTGTATCGTTACATCCTTTCAGAAATCTTCATTCATTATCCTTCTATAACGCTTATTCTGTACAGGGTGATGGGGGCCTGGAGCCTATCCCGAGGCAGGGTGCTACTCCATCACAAAACACATACACTACGGGCAATTTGGGAAACCTAATCTGCCCGGGGAAACCCATTAAGCACAGGGAGAACATGCAAACTCTACACGCACAGATCGAACCCTCAACCCTGGAGGTGCGAGGCGATGGTGCTAATCACTCTGCCATTGTGCTGCCTTCAAAAACCTCAACTAAGTCTATTTTAATGGTTATTGGTCCTACGGCTGCTCCCATCATTGGGTCGCCACAGCGGACCACCGGATCCACACACAACTTGCCACAGGTTTTATAATTTTATCCGGGCTTGGGACCAGCACTGCATCCAATGGCTAGGGTCTGGGTATTGGGTGGAATTGGAATTAAACCTGAGTGGGAATCCTTCCACATGGCAGGCGAGAAAGGGAACACTGAGACACATATTATAATAATTAGTATTATGAGCTATAATAATGCCTATAATGAAGTCTATTTTAATTCAAAGTCCTAAAAAAGCTCAGGGGTTTAAATACTTATGCAATGCATGCAGTACACGTATGGATTTATAACTACCCCAAACTACGCTTTGTCTTAAAGCTGTATTTAACTTCTTTTATTGTTGTTTAACATTGATTTTCACTTGTGCATGAAATTAGACAGATTAAACTCTCCTGGTCTCCTGGTTAAACAAACCGGAAGCAAACCGGAAATGCACAAAAGTCACGTGATGAAAAGTTTACACACTGTTAGCTAAAATCATAGTGTTCATGTCTAATTTCATTGTAACCACACGCTATTAAAAAATTTAAACAGTACTGAGTAATGCCAAATTACACCTGTAATGCCAAATTACTAGTTTATTTTTTTCATCCAGTGCAGCTATACTGAGTTAAACCTGACTCTCTATACTGCAGCTAATCCAAGCTAGCTCGCTTTTTTGCAACCATAATCCACTGAGTAGTTTTATATATATATATATATATATATATATATATATGTCATGAATGTTTAAAGCCAAAAAATAATAGTAATCTTGTCACGTTACTTACAGCAGAAGGTTCTAACGCCTGTGTGATGCTTTCAATCTACCGCGCTCTACACTTCCGGCTAACACACGAGCCGGATCCAAAATGGCGTCCTTAGCACGCATAAGTGTCCCTACGTAGTGTTCCCAAACCTATACCTTGTGGCCTATGTAGCAAGCTGATACAGGAAGGGTTGAGCCGCTTGAGACGAGGCCACACTTCAGGAAACTACCTCACTTCCTGTTTAGCTTGTCCACAAATATTGTTTAAACGAGTTTTGCTGTATTTATTTATTTATTTATTTATTTATGAATGATTATTATTTTATTGATTTCCAGAAAGTTAAATTGGTAATTTAAAAAAACACTGAAAAAAACATTGTACTGTTCAAAATAAAAAATAAATAAAAAAATACTGAAATTTAACTTTTATCAGAGCATTATTTCTTTTTATTATACAGTATGTACTTTCCACACCTAAATATTTTGAGAAGGATAAAATTCTCTTCTACTTGTGTTATTCTAAAAGCAATATGAAGCTTTACTTAAAGCTTTACTTATGGCCAAAAGCACACTTTTGAACCCCTGATTACCACATTTACTTGTGCCGGATTTATTCCACTTTACTGTTATAATAACCCCCCATTTATCTAGGAAGCGTTTCCACTAGATTTTGTGTTTATTCAAGTTCAAGGCCATTCCATCAATCCATCCATCTAGGAACTTCTGTAGTCCAACTAGGGACTGTGGAGGCCAATGGTGAAAATTGTGTTTATTAATGTGCATTCACACACTATGGGCCAAATGAGCCTAATCTGCATGTCTTTGGACTGTGGGAGGAAACCGGAGTACCTGGATGAAACCCACCAATCACCTTGCAAACTCCATGCACACAGACCCCAAGGCGGAAATTAAACCTGGACCCTGAAGGTGCAAGGTGACAGTGCTAATTTTCATGCTGGAAAATATTTGTGCTCCTTAGTTCCACTAAAGGCAAACTTTATAGACACAGGATACATGAATAGGTTTGTAGTCACTTACGTTATACACCTTTGTATGTGGCTGAATGTTTACATTTTGAAGTCCAAATCATAAATCTGAAACTGAAACTGAAAAAAGTAGGGTGGTCATTGCTTGAGTCCACAGATAATTCATTATAACTATTTGGGATAAATTGTGTATCCCCATTGTAGTGCATAACTAAATTTCACTTTTCTATGAAAAGCAACTTTAACTCCTTTAAATGCATAGGATTGCATTGCAATTCAGATTAGAGATAATGGTCCAGATTTGGATAAACACTCTGAAAGAATAATATCTATTCACAAAACTAGAATAATTTTTAATCAATCGTCTAAAATAATCAGTAATTCTCTCTCCCCCAAATAATCTCAAAACACAAACACACACACACACAAATCTATCTCTAATATCACCCCCGTAATAAGCTCTAAGCGCATCTTTATTGTGGTTAGAATAATCTTTATTGCCATAGCCAGAAAAATTTCTTATCACTCCCCTAGACTAATATCACTCTCATTAAATCATCACCAGAATATTTGTAACAAACTCCTTAATTAATCTCGAATCACTTCACAAGAATAATCTTTAATCACATCCCCAGAGTAAATTTTTATCACTCTTCCAGAATAATCCCTGAACACACCCCCTAGAATAATCACTAATAATTATCAGAGAGTAAGCTTTAATTACATCTCCAGATTAATATCTTAAAAATAACCCATAATCCATATCGCAGAACAATCTCTAACCACAAACATAGACCAATCTCTATAGATCTGCAGAGTAATCTCTATTATCACCATGAACTAATCTCTTATTAACCGCAGAATTCTCTCTAATCACACCCCCTAGGATAATCGCTAATCATTCTCATAGAATAATCTTTAATAAAAAACCTAGAATAGTCTATAATCACTATCATAGAATTATGTCTAACCACAGCAACAGAGCGATCTCTGCTCACATCTGCAGGATAATATCTATTATATCCATGAAAAAAATGCCTCATAAAACCCCACAATAATTTCCAATCACATTCCCTAGAATAATCGCTAATCATTACCATAGAATAATCACTCATTTAAAAATAAATGAATAATAAAATAGTTTATAATCTCTCTAATAGAATTTCTAACCAAAAACATAGAGCAATCTGTGATCACATGTCTGGAATAATTTCTTTAATCACCGTAGACTAACCTCTCATTAAACCCCAGAATAATCTCTAACAAAAATTATTATTTAATTAATAAAACAAAGAATAGACTATAATCATCATAATTGATATTAGATTAGTTACAGAGATTAGATTAGTTATAGATCATTGAAGCTCTAACCACAACCATAGAGTGATGTCTACTCAAACCTTCAGAATAATCTATATTATCACCATAGACTAATCTCACAGTATCACCACAGACTAATCTCTCATAAAACCCAAGAATAATCACTAATCGTTCACATAGAATAGTCCCTGAAAAGAAAAACTAGAACAGTCTATAATTTCCTTTACAGAATAACCTCTAACCACAACCACTCTTCTCACATCTCCAGAATAATCTGTATTATCACCACAGACTAACCTCTCATAAAAACCCCAGAATAAATTCTAATCATCCTCATAAATAATCTCACCTACTCACTCATTGTCTATACCACTTTATCCTGTATTCAGGGTCGCGGGGGGCCTAGAGCCTATCCCAGGAGACGGGTTAGAGCACGAGGCGGGGGAACACACTTGTGCCAATCCATCACAGAGCGCGCACACACACACACACACACTCACACACTACGGGCAATTTGGGAATGATAATTAGCCTAATCTGTTCGTGCTCAAATTCTGTACTGCAGTCCGCTTTATTATCTGCATTTAAAATGCACACTTTGTGTAGCGTTAGAAGTTCATGAGTGGTGAGGAACTGACAAATATCAAGATTTGAATAAGCCTGAATAATCTCTCTTTTAAAAAATAAAACATAGAATAGTCTATAATTTCCTTTACAGAATAATCTCTAACCACAACCAAAGAGCAATCTTTACTCACATCTCCAGAATAATCTGTATTACCAACACAGACTAACTTCTCATAAAACCCCAGAATAATCATTCTCATAGAATAGTCTCTAAAAAAATTTAAATAATAAATTTTTTTTTTTAAAAACCCTAGAACAGTCTATAATTTCTATCACAGAATAACCTCCAACCACAACCACAGAGTGAGTTCTACTCACATCTCAGGAATAATCTGTATTATCACCACAGACTAACCTCTCATAAAAATAATAATAATAATAATAATAATAATAATAATAATAATAATTTCTAATCATTCTAATGGAATAATGTCTAATAAAAAAAAATCATAGAAAAGTCGAGAATAATATAGAGTTTATCTAGAAATAAAATAATCCCCCCCTCCCCCTCCCCCAAGGGCTCCAGAATAATCTCTATTATCTGGAATAATCCCATATTTAAAAAAAAAAAAAAAAAAAACAGAATAATCTTTGATCACACACACATACTGTACACACACACACACACACACACACACTTCTTCTACCTATCGAATAATCTCCTACAGTGGGTTACAGTGGGAGACTTTCTGCTTTCACTTTTGTCCGCAATACTTCAGCCAGTTTTCTCCACTAATCCTACACTGCGGTGGTAAAGTCCGTTCGCAACGTCTAACATCAAACGGACTTTAGTGAATCCTACTATTTCTCAGGAAGCTTTTATTTCTCCGTGCCGTTAACCCGTTTCCATATCGGATCGCTCGTTAATAAGTTGCTGTTATTTATGGATATACGGGTTATTGTTCTCCGCTTCTCGGGGTGAAGGGGAGGAGTGAGTCGTGGTTACGCGTTTTTCCACAGAACTGCTGTAGCTGTTCCAGTAAAGCCAAACACACACACACACGTACACACGCACGAACGCCCATATTCTACCCAGTTCCTTAACCGGGAAGTGAGATAAAGAGGTGGTGCTGTGGCACTGCTGGAGCCGAGGGTTCCACTCCCTGTTCCTCAGGACTGCGCGCTCGGATGTAGAGACACGAGAGAAACCTTTTCACATTTGCTTGACATTTTAATCTTACAATCCAAGGATAACTCTAGTTCCTGCTTTTTCTTTATTTATATATATATA
>JAQMYL010000023.1:36160406-36174582 GCA_030014365.1 Clarias pachynema | reverse complement strand
TCGACATAAAAATGCAACAGACAGACACACACAGAGAGATTCCTGCCTTTATTAGAGATAAGAATATATTCAGCCCCGAATAGTCGATGTTGATCACTACCGAATACTCGAAGCTCAAAAAATGGTATTCGGACCAGCCCTAGTTATAGGACACATTAAAGCTTGCGAAAAGGATCTGAAATTATTTATCTAGTTCTATTTTTTGTTTTTACTTCACAAAAACCTGCTACACAGAGACGTGTAGACTTTTCATATCCACTGTATAATAATAATAATAATAATAATAATAATAACAGGAAAAGGCTATGACTCTACTTGAAGATCAAATTTGGCATATTTCATCAGACATGCAATGAAAAAAAAACACTCTTGTAAACTTCTTGTAAACAACTGCTTAATTAGACTGCCTGTTTAATTTAATTATTATACTTTCTTTATTAGTCTCCTGCTTATGTTGTAAAAAGTTAAAACTTCACCTTTAGTTCTGAACTTTCACCAAGTTAAGCTTCATTATGTCCTGATGTCTTGCTTGATTAAAAAAAAAAAAAACGACGTTTTATGTAACGTTAAAAAAAAGTTGATCGCGACAGCCAAAAGGACAAAAAAATGATAAACAAACAAACAAAAAACAAATCTCTTTTCCTGATTTTCCGAATCGCGTAAGTCCACTACGGAAGCCGGTGCGGTCCAAGCCCTGACAGCGCGTTCTTTCCCAGCAGGCATTCCTCCTCATATTGTACACAATCATCATGGCGGCTCAGGATGGTAGGTTCATGCAGACAAAACTGCTTTCATTCTCTTCACGACAGACCTTTTTGTTTTTCAGAGTATTCAAATAAATTCCCTAACCTCTCTCTGTAATATAATATAACCATGTCAGGCTTGTTTTCTTTTTGTTTTCTTAAATATTTTAACATTTTTGTGCTCAGCTAGCTAACTCGCCTCGGTAGAAAACTTGAGCCCTAGCGAGCTTGTTGTTGTTGGCGAACTTGAACAGCTCTGCTAGCTCCACGTTTTTTTTTTTTTAGTTTATACCTGGAAATAAGTTGCTGGATAGTTTGAGTAAAAGAAGTAATCGCTGGCACCCAGTGAGTGAGCGGCGTTGTGTTAACAGCTATTAAACGGTAGCCATGTTACCATGGAGACTTTTCTAGATGGTTCAGCATTAGCTTGCCAACGTCAGCTAGCTAGCTAACAAGCTAATCATTTAGCATCATCATCATCATAATTAACGATATCATCATCCACAAAAACATGTACATCTTTGTCACTTTGAAAAAACATGCATTTGTAGAAATATTTATTTTTAATACATTTTTGAGCATGTCATTTTAGGAAACACATAATGACAATAAGTTATGTTATATCAGGTGGTATCAAAAAGTTTTGGGTTTTTTTTCCCCCCTGCTTTCGCCATACATCCTCCCTCAGACAACTTAACACCTGGAAGTAGAATTCGCTATTGACGGTCTGTCCCCCGGGGACGAATTCTCGATGCGCAATATCGTAAATGATGATGAGCGCGTGCTTGGTCGCCTTTTTTCGATTATGGAAATGATGAGCTCTTCCATCGTTAAGACTGTTGCTTCGCCTCAGGGTCGTACCCGTACATCCAAGTTTGGTCACCGGTAATGATACTCGACATGAAGGACAGGTCATCCACGGCGCAATGTACCCTTCTAGCCCTTCTGCTCCTGGATCAGCAGCCTGGTGATGAACTTGGCAGCAACACGGCACGTGTTAAAATCCCACATGACGACCGCCTGCACTGTTCTGTATGACACACCCTCAATGGCGGTAGTGTTGTGGATTGTTCTCCGAAGATCATCATGCTCAAGTTGGCGAATGTTTTCCACATTTTCTTGGGTTGAGCTCGTTGAAGTCTTCCTGATCTCTCGTCGTCTTCCAGCGGTGTGCCCTCAACACCTTGAACAACTCATTGAGGCATTGCTGTAAACTTGCTGAATCGTGTCAAACTTCTCACACCTTTCTAACTTGCTGTCCGTAATGAAATAGCAGACGTGGCAACGCACATGATCATGATAGCACCATTTAAACAGAACTATGTCTTTTGGCACACTGACTTATGAAGGTCAGTGGCATCTGTTGGCGTGTTACAAAACTAGTCTCGAAACTTTTTGATACCAACTCATACTAGTGTACTCTTATTAGATAATCATACTCAATAGCAAGCATTTGCTAAATTATGTCTTTTGATATGTCTAGACATTTCTTCTACAGTCTATTTTTTTAAAAGTCATCTGTTTCTCTTTCCTAATGCGTCTGTCTCTCCCTGCCCGTTCAGGAAGTGAAGGAGCAGGAATGGAAACCGAAGTCAGTCTAAAGGCAGCAGAAGTGTCATCTGACGAGGGCAGTAAAGTAGACACAGCAGGAGTCGAACAAGCCGTCCTCAGCGATGGAGAGAACGCCTCGCTGTCTCAGGTGTCCGCTGTGAGCAACGGAGACGAGAGCGAGGAGGGGAAAGAGATGGTGGAACTGAAAATCATTTGGAACAAGAACAAATATGATCTTAAGATTCCTTTAGATGGGACCGGAGCGAAACTGAAAGAGAGAATTCACACACTTACTGGTAAGAAACGTCTTCAGACATAGGAAGTAAATACATGATCATATTAATTTATTTTACCTTTAATTGTACACACACCACGCACACTTATGCCACCTCTGTCTTTATTAGTCTCCTGAAGATTAAACATTAAAATAAAATGCTCAGTGCTGATTACCTGGCACACTTTTGACATGACGTATTTGCACAGTATACACACGGCTGATCAAGTATGGCAAAAAAAAACAAAAAAAATTGGCGAAGGCTTGTGTGTACACTTTCAAAACAGAGGTGCATTTCTTTTTTCCACAAGTTTTTCGATTTTCAAGGATCAGGCAATTCACAAGCAGATTTTCTTGGTTTTACGCAAACGACTGCAGGGGGATCACCATTCACTGACGTACGACCTTCTTTAAAATGTTTGCACCATTCAGATGTTTTACTGCAGCTGAGAGTCTCATCACCGTACTGTGCTTGAAGTCTTCTGTAAATGTCAATCGCTTTTATGACTTAATTCACAAGAAATTCCATCACAAGTGCTGGTTTGGCTTAAACACCCCTCATATAATTCAGCTGTAAAAGGAGATAAGGTAGGAAAAAAGAGAGATAAATGCTACATCCTGACTGAGAGTGAGTTTGTTTTCATAATTGGTGGAAGCCATAATTATAATTGAAACTTGATTTAGTGACAAATTGTACAGATTGTCAGAGGCAGGCCATTGCTGCAAATTAAACCGCATTTACTCTACATGGCCAAAGATACTGTATGTGGGCATCTGACCATCACATCCATTTGTGGTTCATTACCAAACTGTTGGCACTTAGGTCGAAGCACACGATTATAAAGAATTTCTGTGTATGCTGGAGCCAACTTTTGTGCCCTCACTCTTTAGAAACGTTTTCCATGTAACTCCGTGATTTCTCTTGTGCAGGTCTTCCACCCGCTATGCAGAAGGTGATGTATAAAGGTCTGCTACCAGAAGAGAAAACGCTTCGTGAAATTAAAGTTACGAATGGTGCGAAAATTATGGTGGTCGGCTCTACGATAAATGACGTCCTGGCTGTAAATACGCCGAAGGAAGTAATTCAGCAAGAAGTCAAAGCGGAGGAAAACAAAAAAGAGCCGCTGTGCAGGCAAAAGGTGGGAATCCTTATTTACAAAATACACTTTAAAAATACATTTTTCTCGCTGTTCTTTTGCTGAATGAACAAAAGGAGGTACGGTTGCAGTCAGAGGTTTTCTTAACACTCATCAAGAGCATGAACGTCATGGCATTATTGGGCTTCAACATACTGTACATCTTTGTTAGAAGAAAACGCCAAGAATGTTTTGCACAATTTGTTTTTTTTTTTTTTTTTTAGGTTTTCTGAAATCAACAAATAAAGTACACCTAATATATAGTTGAATGTCCCTTAACTAGAAGCATCTTTAGCAGACACGTTTAGTCACCATCGAAAAGCTTCTGGCAGAATTCTGCTTGGATACTTGATCACTGTTCTTGGCAGTCAGTATTGGCCGTGTTGGTTTCCTGGCCCGGACCCGACTTTAAAGCACGCTCTGCAAATTTTTAATAGGGTTGAGGCGCCAATAGCATAAGTTAGCCTGCTTTATCCCTTCCTCGGTCAGAGCTGATGTGTGTCTTTTTTTTGCTGGAACACTCCATCTTTCACTTTGTGCTGTGCACCAACTTCCACTGGCAGCAAAACAGCCACAAAGCGTGATGCCACCATCACCTCCACCATGATTAAAGGTCAGGGTTAGTGTTCCTGGGTGAATGCCTCACCATTACTCTTTTCCAAACACACCTGTGGTCAAAACTTTCCTCTAGGAGCCTTCTTTTTATTTTTACCATGAGGTCAGATGCAAGATTTAATCAAGCTTAATAAGGATATAACTTATACTTGCGTACAATTATTGATCTTGGAATCTGAAGTTAATTTGTGTAAATCTCCAATCCTCTTCCTCAGATCTGCACTGAGCTATTTGGAGTTCACCACTTGTACTATGTATTGGTCAATCCAATACAGAGCTGTCAAACAACACCTTTTTATGTTGCACAGAGAAGCTACTAGCTGTAATCAAATGATTATCACTAACAGGAAGTTGAGCAGCTTTGGGTTCAGAATATTATTATGACATTTCAGGTCTTTTTTTTATCACTGAATTGATAAAATATATAAACAACCTGCTGTATAAGCTATATTCTGTTCCAAATACTTGGAGTTTTCTTCTATTAAAGATTGTGCAGTCATTCTGCCCCAAAGGAAGACCAGTTCCAACAAATCATTAAAAGCCAAATGCAGGTGGTCCCCGATTTACGAACAGGTAAAAGTTCTTAAGTCTGACAAAATGAGTCTCATTCGTTTTTGACACGGATATACAGTGTAAAGCATTCCAGTCCACTTGACCAAATCTGTCCCCTTTCCCCACACTGGCCAAAAAAACATAACCGCGCCTAAGGGAATGAATCTCACACATGTCCAATGAAACAGTGTTGTCTCTGCGGCTTTAAATCGCGAGTGGAATCATGGACGCCATTTTGTGTCCGAGCTGTTTCCACTGTATTGGATGATCATCGTGCTCCTAGAACGATTCATTGAAACCGGTGAGGCCGACTCATTTCTCCTGCACCCCCACACGCACGCACACACACACATACAATATACCGGATTTGGACATTTTATACATTCACTTACACACTGAAAATATTATATATAATTGTAAATATTGGCATCTGGTGCACTGCAGTGTAAATTTTTTTGAACAATACACGTGAGCTACTTCCGTGATTTGTTCGCATCTACAAAAGTTGAACCGACGTCCGTTCGTATCTGCATAACTTCGTAACTCGAACGTTCGTAAGTCGGGGACTACCTTTATTCCCATTAAATTTGTGTTCATAATGAGTGTAAAAAAAAAAAAACTCTGGATACGGCTGTGTATAATTTAGCTTTTTTTTTAACTCTGTTTCCCTTTTATATAATCTTCTGTTGTAGCAACATAGAAAAGTATTGGACAAAGGAAAACCAGAGGATATTATGCCATCAATAAAAGGGGCTAAGGTAATAAATATTACTGTTGAAGATTTATGTTACTATTGAGTATAAATGTTTAAAACATTAAAGTTACTTATGAAATTACCCTTTAGAATGATCTTTAGAAAATGTATATTACTTCAATATTTTCCTCTTTTGTTCCATTTCTATGTTTGTACATACAGGAGCGTTTACCAACAGTGCCTTTATCTGGAATGTTCAACAAATCTGGCGGAAAAGTACGACTCACTTTCAAACTGGAACAGGATCAGCTGTGGATTGGAACAAAGGGTGACATCATCTTTCTTCTTCTTATTATTATTATTAATATTTATTTTTTTTTCTAATACATGTTCATTTGATAACTTCTTTGATTTTTGGTTTACAGAAAGGACAGAAAAAATCCCGATGGGGTCCATCAAAAATGTTGTGACTGAGCCAATAGAAGGTCATGAGGACTACCATATGATGGTATGCTTGCTTTTCTATATACAGTGTTTTTCTTTATTGCATGTTTGCTCAAATTGTATTTTCCAGTTAGCCAATCATGTTGCAGTAGTGCAGTGCACAGAATAATAGAGAAAGAGCACAGAAGTATTAGTTATGGTTTACATCAAAGATCAGAATGTGGAAGAAGTGCGACCTCTGTGACTTTAACCGTGGTTGTTACGGTTGTTGGTGTCAGATGGGCAGGTTTGAGTATTTCAGAATCTGCTGATCTCTTGGGATTTTCACTCAGAACACTCTGAAACATCCAGTGAGCTGCAGTTTTGTGGCGAGAGGGGTCTGGTAATATAAATGAGGTCAGTTTAATATGAATAAACTATAAGAGCACAAGAACATATCTGGTTCTGAGAGTGCAGTGGGCACCGGCTTACCAAAACTGGTGTGATGAATTTTAGCACCAACAGCATGAATCCTTGGACGCAACCTTCATTGTGTGGTGGTGTTGGTGGTGTAAAGGTGTGCGGATTGGTTTCTTGGCACACTCTGGGCCCTATAATTAAGCTATTATGAGTTCTGGTGCTGAACAGCTTCTATAAGACAATGTAAGGTGTATAATGTTACAAACTGAACAACAACAAGGATAATTAACATTGACTGTCGACCAATTAGAGAACAGTTCAGAAATTTTTAAAGAAACAATCACCCCTGAATACATTTTCCTTATATAGCATCATATCAGACTCTTGCCTCTTTGTCGCATTTACCCTGCATATGACATTCATTAAAATATTTTCCGTCATATTTGACTTTTTTTACTGTGAGAAATGGCTTCATCTAGACACCCTGCCTCGCAGTTCAGACATGTTGGAGGTTATACAAGAGGTTGTTGTCGCATGCAGGCAGTTTTCAGTAGTTGCCACATGTTCCTAGAGCACTTTTAACCTTGCTGTACTTTTCCTGCCAGCAGGACACAGTTTATCTTAGTTACATTGATTTTATGTCTAAAAAAGCTGCCATTTTAGGAGGGTAGTGTAGACGTTTTATCTACTCTAGTAATAAAAAGTGAACCTACATTATGGCCACTCTGAAGTGCTGCATTTAGAAGCAAACAGCACCTGCAGTGTTCAAGACACTGGCAAACATCTGCATGGGTATTCTTTGTCATATGAATAAAGTCATTTCCTTTGTGGGTTTCCGCTCCTTTCTTTTTCGTGCTTTCTTTGATACCTTGAACTACAGCCTTATCAGTGAAATTGGTGCTTTAACCTTTGGTTAAATGTCAGCCTTCTCTCCTAAATTAACAACTCTGCCATAATCCTAAGCCTCATACACCGTCAAGATAGTGCTCTATTTTTTTGCTTATTTAGATCTTTCTTATGAAATCGAAGGGGCGTGATTGATAGATAGATAGATAGATAGATAGATAGATAGATAGATAGATAGATTTATTGATTAAATTATTATTTCCGTAATATTTATTTTTATTGCCAACACAGTCATTTCCCAGAACATGATCTAAATAGACTGACTGCTGCCACCACCACCAGTTGTCCAAGGCATTATTAAATACTGTGAAGTAATAGTACTAAACCGTCAACTTCACAGAATAAATGTGGTCAGGAAAAAAATATATCATGATTTACTGTGATCAGATTACTTAAACGCTTGAAGTTTCATCATAAAAAATGGACATTACAAATAAGAGCTATGTTTAATAGTGACAGTAAGATCAATTCTACACACAGTGTGATTAGAATTCACAGGATTGGAGACTAAACAGCTGTGTGTCCATAAGTAGATTACGATCATGTGGTCTGAAGAGTTATTCCAGAGTAATGGGAGCATCAGGGTAAGAAGGGAAGCGCATGCGTAGTGGCCACTGTACAAGTCTCTGCAGGCAGTGGTGTGAACTGGTGCTGCGTAACAACATTATGTGGCAATAAAGTGAAGTCAGTCGACGACCAGGTTTATCACTTTTGTGGAGTTTTTCTTACCTAACGGCACAGACATATTCCAAGAGTGAAATTGTGAGAGTGGTTCAGGGAGCATGAGGAATCATTTTTACTTATGTATTGTATTGAATTGAACACCATATTGTGCACCACTATCAAAGGCAGTTGTATAAATATTTAGACATTTAGGAGATGGGTTTTTAAATGTTTAAATAAAACACTAACATCCATAGCAAAAGCTTCTGTACCACTTTAGTCTAATAAATACTGTACCAAAACATTTTGCTTTGATGTAAGCCATAATGTGTCGGTAATGAGTGTATATTTAAAATAATAATACTACTGTAATTCATAAAATCTGTAAGGGTTAGAGCATTTGGTTAATATAAATATGTAAAAATATATTTAATTTTGTTTTATTATTTAACTATAAACCCCCCCATTATTGTTTTAGTAGATAACTGTACCCTGGATTTTTTTTTTTTTCCCCCAAGCATCTCTTAGTGTACTCTAAGCTATCAGGATCTTGCTAAAGTGTTCTTAAAAGAAAAGTAGCTTTAAGTTAAATTCAGGATATTGTTGATATAAGAAATGTACTCCATGAACAGCTTTAATGGTTGCGGTCTTAATCACATTTCTTCTGAATGTTGCCACTGTGCTGTTTAATGTTTTTGTGTACTCTCCTAGGCGTTTCAGCTGGGTCCTACGGAAGCCTCTCAATACTGGGTTTACTGGGTGCCTGCGCAGTATGTTGATGCAATCAAAGACACAGTCCTTGGAAAGTGGCAGTATTTTTAACGTGCCTCCTGCATTGACACTGAAGAATTGGGATCTAGAGCAAAACAACAAACTTAACTGGACCCTGCATAATTATTTGAGGAACTTATTTGATTATTTTTTTCAAGCGTATAAAAACTGAAGGAATTACAGCAGACGTTTTTTTTCCTGGGTTTTAAGTGCACTAAATGGCATAATCATTTTTTTTTTTCAACCCATCTCACCTATTTTTTAAGGCAACCCCAAGGATAAACAAAGAATTGTACAGAACTTACAAATACATGTGAAAGAAATAAAATATTATTTAAGGAAAATGATTGATGGGCCAGGAAGATTTTTATCTTGTACAGTTTGTTGGTGTACCATCATCATAAAGTTCAATCAAACCAAAGTCCAGAACAACTCGTTGTACTGAGGGGAATGCTTTTTTTTTTTTTGTTGGTCATTGTTTAAGAATGCTTCGCCATGCAATGGTATCACATAAATAATTAAAGTTAAGTTAAATAAATTGGCATAAGCCACTTTAAATGTAGTGAATACTTTGAGAGCTCTGCTATTGAAGAATTAAGAATTGATGATGTACAGTTTAGTGTATGTCCTGGAGGTAAATGAAAAAAATGGAAACATCAGAGAAGGAATTGAAATTTCTTATCAATTTACTACATAATTAACTGTTTGTTATAAAAGGCACTTTTATTAAAATAGAAATGAGACTGATTTGTATTGAAAGAACATAATTCTGTGTCCAGATTTTAAAGACTTAAGCAACAAAATAAAAATAAACCTTTCTCCTTTTACGCGAGTCAAATTTAACACTGCATGAAAATCTTCCAAACCTTTAACTTCTTGCATTTTGAAAAAAATAGATACTCTGTATGAATAACATTTTAGAACTTCAAGTACAAAATGCTCCTTTAAAATAGGTTTGTTAAAAACCTCAAGATGTTTCCATTGTTTTATGAGTGTCCAGTACATTACCAGCTGTACTATGTACCGCTCTCTAAGCCACAGTGTTAGACGTGTACCCTTAAAACCTCTGAGCTTTCATGACATTAACCTATGCATCCTCTGGATTTTGCTGCCTGGCTAGCAACCTCACATAGAATGGGATGTATGAAAGTAAAGATTGTTTATCGCCATAGCTGGAACAGTCATGCTTTTCGTTCTTTTGATTGCTTTATACATCCAGGTCACACTTGTGCAATGAAAAAAACATTGGTGCTAACCAGTAATAAGCATTTTAATTTACAATTAAGTAAAGCAGCTTTACACAAATATCCTCATTTCATCACAGTATTTAAATGAAGCAGACAGTGCTGACTCGGTGACGATTTCTGTTCTAACACCATGTGCCACTTTAGGCAAGTTGACAAATCAGATGGATAAATGCAGCTTGACTATGACTGATTATGTAAATAAAGACTTAATCCAATCCTGTTTTCTGCCATCCAAAATGTATGGATTTTGAACAGCAACTTGATACAAGTCTTGTTTTTTTTTTGTTTTTTTTTTACTTAAAATATGTAAGAATTATGCCATCTTTCATGACTGCTGTACCTAATCAGAACAGACACATAATCTTAAGACAGGCAATAAAAAGTTTGCTGACATGGGCTTTTGAATTCTATCCACACATAACAATAAAACAAAACTTCCATGAATGACCAAATGGATGTTAAACCCAAGGAGACAAGGTTATTATTTTTTTTCAACCCTACTTGTCATGAAATTCAGTAACAGAAATGTTACATGTATGCAGATATCTTCCAGCAAACTACTAATGTATGACTTAGTATTTGCAATAAATACCATCATTATACACCAATCACTCCCTTTCCTCCTTCTCCCCTCATCTCATACTATACTCCAAAATATGGTGAAAAGCCTTCCTAAAAAAGTGGTTCAACTTTAGAATGGGATGTTCAATAAACACATATGGGCATGATGATCAGGTGTCCATATATCATTGACCAAACAGTGCATATTACACATATGTCTTATAGAACGTTATGGGCTCTTGGATACTTTGGGATTGTCATGCCCTGCCCGGCAGGTAGCTAGTCAGTAGCTGCCCTCTGGATGCAGATATTCAGGCCGAACCCATATTTTTGTTTTTCAAAGAAAACATACACCATGGCACTACATGAACTCTTAAAGAAACCCCTTGTAAATAGCACAGTGGAGCTGGCATTCTCAGCTCAGTGATCAGCAGCACTGGGAGGGGTCAGGTTTGTCTGCAACAAGCTTGCATGCTTCATCAGATTAGTGAGCCCTGGTGAGGACATTGCCAGTATGCAAGCTCCAGCTCTGTTCTTTGATCCTAGACTTTTCCAGGCTTAAGGTCTCATGTATGTTTTTCATCCGGTCCAGATCTGAGGTTTTAGCTGGCTGGTGGGTATCAGAATATCCAGCAGAATTTGCTTATCAATCTGGAGTGACAGATGGAAACATGTCCATGGCAGAGTCCAACAGGAAGCGGTGTCCTATCAAAGCACATATACAGGTTGGGGGACGTTGGGGTGCCACAGGGGTACTGGGGGTGTGTGGTACACACTGTAAGGCAAGAACATATAAATAATGGCAGTCCCTTCAATCTTCGAAATCCTCAGACATGGCTATGTGCTGGTTCGATCAGACACAGTTGTCATCAACCATCAGGGGGCATGAGATCAAGCGGCTCCTTTTGCCTTTTTATTTTTCACGGAATATCTTCAGGGGGGATCAGCCTTGACTGGTCTCACTGTCAATGCTGCACAATGTGGATGCACTGCCATGAGTTGGTAATCCTTATCTTGGAAAGGTGTAACAGGGTACAGGTGGACCTCTTCACCAGGGCCAAATCAACACATAATCCTTTGTTCTCCATGGCAGAGCCAGACTTCTACTAGCCAGGCTTCACTACTTCTTAAACACATTTTCTCCTCTACTTCTGATTCTTCCCATATTGTTCAGGAAATACATTGATTGGACAAAAAAGTCATCGTCTGGTTGACTAAAAATCTTTTTTTTTTTTAAATAGATTTTTAAATGCTATAATAGTAATTTAGGGCGGCACGGTGGTGTAGTGGCTAGCACTTTCGCCTTGCACCTCCAGGGTCCGGGTTTGATTCCCGGCCAGGCTCGATTCCCTTCTCTGTGTGAATGGAGTTCGCATGTTCTCCCTGTGCTTGGTGGGTTTCCTCCAAGTACTCCGGTTTCCTCCCACAGTCAAAAAACATGCAGATTAGGCTAATTGGTGTTCCCAAATTGCCCATTGTATGTGTGTGTGCCCTGCGATGGATTGGCATTCTGTCCAGGGTGTACCTCGCCTCGTGCCCTAAGCCTCCTGGGATAGGGTCCAGGCCCCCCGCAACCCTGAATACAGGATAAAGCGGTATAGAAGATGAATGAGAGAGAGACTGGTGCATAGTCATACAAAACTACAGTACTCTTGATTTAAATGATTTAATTACTAATGTTTATGTAGATTTTTTTTTCTACTCTTATAATCCTCCCCAGATGAAAGGCATGGAAAGGATGAAATGATCCTTATGACAATTGCATGTATAAATGCATGTGTTTTGTTTTGATTGCTCGAAGTTGAGCTTACATTTTGTTAATAAAACTGCTCTTAAAATTTTGACATATTTCGCAATCATTTTGTATGGTTGAAATTTTTTTTTTTTTTCCCCCCAATTCGACCACAGGCTGCAGAGGAGAAGTTCATGTAGAGTTACCAGCCTCAAAGATCACCAATTAACATCACCAATATAGAGCGAATATAAAGGCTTTACACATCATGAGTAGCAGATACAGTACTGTACATCTCAACATTAACTGCTCAAAAGAGATTATTGCATATTTTGGATGCCATCAGCATTGTTTTACAATTAAAAAGAAATTAAAATCTGGACCTACCATGGAGTTAGAAAGTGATCCCAAACTTTTGAGCGGTAGTGTAGGTAAGAGCCTTGGGTTGGATAATTACAATTACATTTTGTGCCCAAAATGTAGGAGATGTGACTCAGGATAGATTCCCTGGGAATAATGAAGTAAGAGTGACATTGGAGAGCAGTTGTTGGTCTTTTGGTCTGTTGCTCCCGTCTAGTGGACCACAGCGGACATGGCTGACTGATTTTTTTCATTGTGCCATTTGTTTTTTCACTGGGTTTACAGTGCAGTGAAAAAGTATTTGCCCCCTTCCGGAATTTTCTTTTTGTTGTTGTTGTTTGCATATCTGTTAAACTTAAATGATTCAGGTCGTGAAACAAATGGCACAAAGATATTACACAAAGATAGTTTGAGTAAATACAAAATGCAGTTTTTATTTCATTTTTATTTCATTTCATTTATTATTTCATTTAATAAGGGAAAATGCTATCTAGGTTATCTCTGTGTAATATTTAAAATTTAATATCATTTAAGTGTGACAAATACGCCAAAGAAAAATCAGGAAGGGGCAAATACTTTTCCAGGGTACTGTAGAATCCTAAATGGAGCAGATGACCATGGCCTCCATAAGCAGAAGATTGAGATCAGGTGCCTCAGGATCAATCCATGTCCCCATTCATAGTTACGCTACAGTTCCCTCTTTCACAACTTGGCAACAAGTTATCTGTCATTTTCAAGGATCAGGCGTTACACTCTTTATATGTTTTATTTACTGACGTACGGCCTTCTTTAAAAAAGTTGCAGTGTTTAAAAGTTTGACCAAGAGTCTCATCACCATACTGGGCTTTAAGTCTTCTGTAAATATCAATCAGTTTTACACCTTCATTCAATAGAAATTTGACTTGAATGCCCTCATACTTTAAATCAGTCAACATAGACATTCAATCATTAAGCACGTTGTTTTGAGGATATATGCATGATTAATCAAAGCTAGCTTGTTGCTAGTTCGGTGTTTTTCTCTGCTTTGTACCTTCAGTGACCGGAGGTTTAAAATGACATTAGTCTGACCTAAGTGAATTAAGTGGCCTGTAACTATTTGAACCGTTAGTTTAAGTTACACACACACATTAGGTATGCTCCCATTTTAATCAATGTGGCATACAAAAATAAAACCATGCCCATATTTGACTGGTCTGAGCATTTCTAACAGAAGTGGTTAGAACCTTTGACTGGTCTTGGTAAGACTATTGTCTTGGACTGTGGTTGGAAACCTTAGGAAACCCACTATACATGGGAAGAACATGCAAACTCTATTCACACAGACCCAAGGCAGGCATCAAACCCTGACCATAAAGATGCAAGGTGACAGTGCTAACCACTAAGCCACCATGGCAGGCAATACAGATTATTATTATTTATTTATTTATTTTAATTAGCTGCTTCTAAACCTGTAGGGGGCGGCACGGTGGTGTAGTGGTTAGCACTGTCGCCTTGCACCTCCAGGGTCTGGGTTCGATTCCCGGCCAGG
>JAQMYL010000023.1:36138161-36148391 GCA_030014365.1 Clarias pachynema | reverse complement strand
AATGTAGAAAATAAATCACTAAACAAAAACAAAGAAATTTGCAAGTGACCCCAAACTTTTGAACGGTAGTGTACATTCCACATTACCTAATGCACCTTGTTTTACTATAGTACATTCACTGCACATTACTATATCACTATATCCACCATAACATAATGACATAAAAGTTAAATCTAATCTAAATCTAATCAAATACACACGTATTAATTAAAAAATAATTTTAAGAAACAGATTTTGGAATATTATGTACTGCCACATAAAGGAATCACTAAACACAACTTCATCTTCATCTCAACCATTAATCGTAACTCTTAAACACAGGAAGCTCTAGACCTGAGAGTACGCAGTGAGACAGTCACACAAACTGTGACATCTGGTCTGTGAGCCAAACCACAACATGACTCTGTGTCAGGAAACGAAATGAAAAGAATTCGCTAACTATATGCTCTACTTCTTTCTTACACACAACACTTTCATACGTTGTGCTTTCACTAAAAATCACAGTCTCGGATTATTTCCGAACAGATAATATATACGTACAATGCTCCATGTGTAAATTAGTCTTCAGTCTTGTTTTAAATTTCACTCTTACACAATGGATCAGTCGTAACATTAAAGGCACTGAGAGGTGAAGTGAATAACATTGACAGAAAGTGAACAGGCAGTTCTCCAAGTTGATGAGCAACCATAAGGACCTGACAGACTTTAACAAGGTTGCTCCTTGTGATGGCTGAAAAGCTGGGTCAGGGCATCTACGTCAAGCCCGCTTCTTGGGGTTTTCCCTGACATGCACTGGGTAGTACTGAACAAATGCTAATGGGCGTACAAGGTTCAATAATCCGTATGGGACGGAAAGGCTACGATGTTTACTGAAAATAGTTATTTCTGGCTATGAGTGGAAGGTGACAGAACCCACAGTGTGTCATAGCTTGCTGTGTATGGTGCTGTTTAACAACAGACCTGTCAGAGCACTCAGGCTGACCCCCGTCCACTGCTCAAAGCTCCTACAACCGATAAATGAACATCAGAACTGGATCAAGAAGCACCAGGATGGCACCAGGATGCCAGGTCTTGGCATTTATATTGATGTTACTTTGTTACCAAATGGAACACCTACCAAAAATTGCTGGAGACCACGTATACCCTGATACCAGTGATCCCCTTCAGCAGGATAATGCCCCCCTGCCCCCCTGCAAAATCGTTCAGAAATGGTTTGAGGAAAGTGTCGAAAAGTTCAAGGTTTTAACTTCAAACTCATCAGATCTTAATCTGATTGATGTGCTGGACAACCATGTCAGATCCGTGGAGGTCCCACCTCACACCTTACAGGAATGAAAGGATCTGCTGCCAACATCTTGGCGTCAGGTACCACACCCCACCTCGGAAGGTCTTGTGGAGTCCGTGCCTGGTTGTTTTGGTGACACAAGAGCGACATACGCAATATTAAGCAAGTGATTTTATCGTTATGGTTGATCTGTGTAATCAATGACAAGGACAGATGCTCTGAAAGGATTTGTAAAGAACGCACATTAAAGCCCTATTCAGAGTAAGTTTACAGAGTGTTATGTGGTACTATCCTATTGCATAGCAACTCCTCTGTGGTTTATTTTTCAGCCCTATTCGTCCTTCTGTAAGAAAATTACTGGCTGAATCACTGACTGTTTTGTTGCCACTCTGCGCTGGTCTGATTATTTTTTTCGTGACATTAATTTCAGACCTTTTACCAGAATATTAAACTCTTCCAGAATCACAGAAAAAGAAAAGAAAAAAAAAAAAAACATGTTAATACTTGGTAACCTGAACTGAAAATAAAATTGTGTCTTTTATCACATGAGCAATCATATCTAATCCGATATGAACGGGGCGTAATACTAGTTTAGGCTGTACAACTACACATTTATAATTATACTGTGTGGTTGTTTCTACATTCAGGGTTCACAGACAGATATCTGGACACAAGATGCACAAAAATGTACGCAGGGCTGTTATCACTTCCTGACACAGATACAAAGAAACTGCAAGGCTTTCCTGTAAAAAAAAAAAAAAAAAAAAGAAAGAAAAAAAAAAGAGGCACCTCTTCATATTATTAGAAAGCCCTGAAATACTTTGGAGCTTGTCCATGACCGCAGGTCCTTAGGCACGCGAGCGCTCACTCATGAACATCTCAAGGGATTAGGCTAATTATCGTGTCATTAGTGGAAGTGGACAGCAAACCTGGTCATGTTTCAGAAGGGTTTTAAATCACATCCTGTGTAACAGGAAGCTCACAGCAAACATCCATGCCAGGAAGCACACCAGCACTTTTTCTTACAATTTTACAAATACTGTAAAAATCACTGTATCTTATCTGAAGATCAGAGAGACATTCACATTTGTACCACTCAGTAAAGGAGGTTCAGGTACAGTAGGTGCCCCGTTTATTTAAAAAAAATTAAATAAAAAAATAAAAAAAACCTCACCAGTTCAGAAGGGTCAAATTATTGTGCTGCATCAAGCAAAGAAAACAACTAAGGATATTTGAAATTAGTGGACTTGGGTTCAGAACCCTTCAACACATTATCAAAACCTGAAGGGTTTGTGCTAAACGTCATGAATGGAAATCACTTAAACGCTTGGTGAAGTTGTATGGATAAAAACCAGAACTGCGCAATAGTGAAAGTAAGATCATTTCCATACACACAATGTGAGGAGAGCTCGCATGACTAGGACTTAACAGCTGTGTGGTCATAAGAAAACCACTTGTTAGTGAGGCTCATCAGAAAAAAAAATGGCTTCAGTTTGCTAGGAAGCATAAAGATTGGACGTTGGAGCGATGGAAAAAGGTCATGTGATTGTCCAGATTGAGCCTATTCCAAAACGATGTGGGTGTCAGGGTAAGAAATGGGGAAACGCATGAAGCGATGCACCCAACATGAAGTGTACAAGCCTCTGGAGACAGTGTTATGATCTGGGGTTGCTTCAGTTGAGTCAGCATTCAGAATGACCAGGTTATCACTTCTACGGAGTTTTTCTTCCCTGATGGCATGGCCATATTCCAGGACTCAGATTGCAAAAGAGTGGTTCTGGGAACTTCACCCCATAAAACTGGGCTACCCCAACATGAGGTTGGATGAAAGTAAAATTATATGTACAACCAAATTTTACATAAAATCAAGAAAAAATAAAAGCATTCTATATTGACCACAAGATCGTAAACTAACCGCAAGTTGATCCCATGGATGGCATGGATGATCCAGCATGGATTTATGGGCTTTCCGCTATATAAGTATAGAAAGATGCAGTAACTTTTGTTTGCGCTGGCGCAGTGAGCGTGGGTAGGATGAATTTTTTTGACACCATAATCAAAGCTAAAGGCGACTGAACAAAATGTTAAAGTGTGCACTATTTTTAGTTAACTAACAATTTTTTTATATTCTTTCAACATCCCTTATTTAAAAGAACCAGTGTTTGCACTGTTCGACAACTCACATACTTTGGATGCAGATATACGTAGATATGTTTTCGTTTTTCAGAGAATTATGGCCAGCTTGCTGCGCTTTACAAGTTTAAAACAAACTTGACGTGAAAACCATGACTGTTTATTAGTCATTTAATACTAAAAAGTGTGTTAAAAAGAATGTTAAAAAAAAAAAAAACTTCCATTTCAATGTAAATTTCTTCCTTAAAAAAGGTTCTCATCATTCAGGTGAAAATGAAAGACTGAACACGTGCACACTGAGTTGTGCGTCAGAGAAACATAAAATTAAAGCGTTTCCATGAACGCATGCGAACCAGTTTCTCCACTCCAACCTTCAATTGTCTCATTTGTATATCAATAGTTCCAATAATAGACAATCACACCTTAAAAAGAAAGTGAAAAAATGGCTTGAGGCAACAAAGTGACTTTTCTTTGAACATAAGTCCAGGCAAATGCAGAAGTGAGATGTAGGCCAGAAACCACAAAAGAACACGTTGACAGGTACTTTGCCACTTCCTGATTGCGCAGCAGCTGTATAACAGCACATTTGTTCTTTCTTTAGTTTTTATTTCCACGTTCTCAAGCAGGCTGAAAGCAGCCGCCATTTATCAATTCATAAAATGTCTGCATCTTGTATAACCTTATCCTCAATATAAAATCTATAATTTGTTGTTATGGCAACAGAAGCATTACACCTACACCTACTAAATATATCAGAGCCACGGAGTGAAATCTATAAGCCAAGTCAGAAACGGTTTCCTGTTTTCAAATCAAATATATTTTACATTGATAACAATATAGAATTAAAATTTACACCCCTCTCTGGGTGTTAGGGTAAATGTATCAGCATTTTAAGATTGGAAATTACGTCCCAGATCTACATTGCAAGGTGTATTATAATTTTTACAAGAGAGAGAAAATTAGTGAATATGGTTATTGTTGTGGGTGTGTGTGGGTGTGTGTGTGTGTGTGTGTGTGAGAGAGTGAATGAGGTGATAATTATAATGAATGAGGTAATAGGTGAATGGATTTATGAGTGTGAATATGGTAGTGATTGAGTGAGTGAGTCAGAGAATGACTGAAAGAATGAGGTAGTGATTGAGAGAGTGACTGACTGAAAGAATGGAGTAGTGAGTGAGTAAGTGAGAGACAGAGTGACTGAGGGAATGAGGTAGAGAGTGAAAGAGTAAGTGAGAGAGTGAGTGATTAAGGGAATAAGGTAGTGACTGAGTTAGGGAATGAGAGGGTGCAAGTGTGTGAGAAAGTGACTGAGGAAATGAGGGAGTGAGCGAGTGGGTGTCTGAGATGATGTATTCTGATGTATGTGTGTGATGTCAAGAGTGACTAAGGGGGGTGAGGTAGTGGGTGTGTGTGTGTCAGAGAGTGAGTGAGTGAGTGAGGAAGTGAGAGAGTGTGTGTGTGTGTGTGTGTGTGTGTGTGTGTAAGTGAGTGACTGAAGGAATGAGGTGGTGACTGAGTGAGTGAGTGAGTAAGAGAGAGAGAGTGAACGAATGAGGGAGTAAGTGAGATAGTGAGTGAGATAGTGATTAAGGGAATGAGGTAGTAAGTGAGAGCGAGCGACTGAGAGAGAGTAAGGGAGAGTGAAAAGGAAATGAGGTAGTGATTGAGGGAATGAGGTTGTAAGCGAGTGAGTAAGTGGCCAAGGGAATGAGATAGTGAGCAAGTGAATGAGAGAACGATTAAAGGAATGAGGTGGTGAGAGAGTGACCGAGGGAATGAGGTAGCGAGGAGGTAAATGTGAGGGTGACTGAGGGAATGAGGTAGTGACTGAGTGAATGAGTGAGTGAGTAAGAGAGAGAGAGAGAGTGAATGAATGAGGGAGTAAGTGAGACAGTGATTAAGGGAATGAGGTAGTAAGTGAGATAGTGATTAAGGGAATGAGGTAGTAAGTGAGAGCGAGCGATTGACAGAGAATAAGGGAGAGTGAAAAGGAAATGAGGTAGTGATTGAGAGAATGAGGTTGTGAGCAAGTGAATGAGAGAACGATTAAAGGATGAGGTGGTGAGTGTACGAGTGTGTGAGAGAGTGACCGAGGGAATGAGGTAGGGAGGGATTAACTGTGAAGGTGACTGAGGGAATGAGGTAGTGACTGAGTGAGTGAGTGAGTGAGTGAGTGAGTGAGTGAGTAAGAGAAAGAGAGTGAGTGTGAACGAATGAGGTAGTAAGTGAGAGCGAGCGATTGACAGAGTAAGGGAGAGTGAAAAGGAAATGAGGTAGCGATTGAGGGAATGAGGTTGTAAGCGAATGAGTAAGTGGCCAAGGGAATGAGGTAGTGAGCAAGTGAATGAGAGAACGATTAAAGGAATGAGGTGGTGAGTGTACGAGTGTGTGAGAGAGTGACCGAGGGAATGAGGTAGCGAGGAGGTAAATGTGAGGGTGACTGAGGGAATGAGGTAGTGACTGAGTGAATGAGTGAGTGAGTAAGAGAGAGAGAGAGAGTGAATGAATGAGGGAGTAAGTGAGACAGTGATTAAGGGAATGAGGTAGTAAGTGAGATAGTGATTAAGGGAATGAGGTAGTAAGTGAGAGCGAGCGATTGACAGAGAATAAGGGAGAGTGAAAAGGAAATGAGGTAGTGATTGAGAGAATGAGGTTGTGAGCAAGTGAATGAGAGAACGATTAAAGGATGAGGTGGTGAGTGTACGAGTGTGTGAGAGAGTGACCGAGGGAATGAGGTAGGGAGGGATTAACTGTGAAGGTGACTGAGGGAATGAGGTAGTGACTGAGTGAGTGAGTGAGTGAGTGAGTGAGTGAGTGAGTAAGAGAAAGAGAGTGAGTGTGAACGAATGAGGTAGTAAGTGAGAGCGAGCGATTGACAGAGTAAGGGAGAGTGAAAAGGAAATGAGGTAGCGATTGAGGGAATGAGGTTGTAAGCGAATGAGTAAGTGGCCAAGGGAATGAGGTAGTGAGCAAGTGAATGAGAGAACGATTAAAGGAATGAGGTGGTGAGTGTACGAGTGTGTGAGAGAGTGACCGAGGGAGTAAATGTGAAGGTGACTGAGGGAATGAGGTAGTGAGCGACAGAGTGGCTGGGAGAATTAAGGAATAAGTTAATGAGGTAGTGAATGAGGTCAGTGGGTGAGTGAACGAATGAATGATGAGGTAGTGAGCAAGTGCAAGTGAGAGAGAGCGAAATTCAGATTTATGTAATTAATGTTTTCTAATGGCTTTGGCAACAATGTAATACTTTTGTTAACATTCATGCCAATAAAGCTCTTCTGAACTGAACTGAACTGAGAGAGAGAGAGAGAGAGAGAGACTCCTCACCCACGGGTGGGCCTGCCATAGGGGCTACAGGCTGAGGGGGCGGGTACATTTGGGCGTAAGGCTGTGTTGGATAAGGGGCTGGTGCCTTCTGGGCCAGTGGAGGAGCCGCATGGCCTTGTGGGTAAAGGCCTCCCGCGCCCATTGCTTCATCATAAGACGGCGGTGGAGCCGCAGCACCAGCCGGGACAGAGAACTCCATCGGAGGGGCACTCGCCATCGGGGCAGTCTGCCAAAAACACACACACACAGAGAATGAATGACATAATGTATTACATATGGACAGAAGTAACTATTATAACTATAATTCCAGTATTTTGTTTTTATACTTCGCGCTACAACACGCCATTGTTTCTTCCACCAACACGGACAGCCAAAACGAAACTTAACCCAGAACCGATAAATCATTTTAGAAACGACTAATGATGACATTCCTTAATTCCCCTTGTACTCACTTTGTTTTATGAACTCGCAGGACGGATTAGAGATGAGCACGAACAAAACAACAGGCTAATGTGGCATTATTTCCCGAGTCTTTTGGTGTTTACTGAACTTCCGCGTTTTGTCACGTGGTTTCCAGGAAAGCCCCCTCGGAAGCTCCTCCCACTAAACCCACCTCTGAAGGCCACACACCATGCCTCTGATTGTCTGTACTGTAACACAGTTATTATACTAAACCCCAGGGCTTTATTAAACCCACAAACTACTTTATGTTCGTGAAACACTGTACGGAGGAGGACAACTGTAAATGTGCAGTTTAATCATTTTTTATACATTCACAGCTTTTGTGGTGACCTCAGACACGTGAGAATTATGGGGATTATTTTTCATTATTAAATTGCAACATAACAACTGTACAAGACAACAGTTGTCAGCTAATAAATATAATTCCTTCACTTTTAAAATAGTATTAAGTTGTTATTTCATCTATCTATTTAGGAACCTCTGTAGTCCACCTGGGGACCGTGGAGGCCAATGGTGACCCTTGTATTTATTCCCATTTTTACAACCATGGTAGGACCTCTGGGCCACATTCACCCATGCATTCACACACTATGGGCGATTTGGGAAGACCAGTTAGCCTAATCTGCACGTCTTTGAACCCACCAAGCACGGGGAGAACATGCAAACTCCATGCACACAGACCCTGAGGCGGGAATTGAACCCGGACGCTGGAAATGCAAGGTGACAGCGCTAACCACTAAGCCGCTGTGCCATCCCCAGTAATGATATCCCCTGCAAAAAAGATTCACCATAATGATGATGTAAGGATATTCAGTGGGGTTGTGTTCAGTCAGGGCTCTGTGCAGGACACCTGACTTCTTCTTAGGCTGTTGAAAAAGAGCGATCTGAGAGAGAAGCTTCTGGCCACATTTTACCACTCCGCTACACAGTGAGAGCATCACTGTGTATTGTGTGACTGTGTGTATTGGTACGCCGGATGCTCTGCAGCAGACAAAAAGGTACTCCAAAGAGTGGTAAACACAGTACAAAAAAAATCATCTGCTATTTTCTTCCCGCTCTAGAAGAGATTGCAAGCACCAGGCTTCTTTCTAGAGCCCTTAAAATCTCCACCGACTGCTTTCACCTGAACATTCACACTTTCAACTGATGCCCTCAGGGGGATGCTACAGGTGTCACAAAACCAGGATTTTTTTTTCTCCCCAGAGCAGTAATGGTTTTAAATCAGTCGACACACTTCATTTATTCAATTTATTTCCTTGATTTCATAGATCACTTTTATAAGTGCACAGCTTCATGCTATATGCTTGATATTTCTAATTGTGTCGAATGTCTGCTGGGGTGTCAGGGGTAGCTCAATGGTTAAGGCATTGGGCTACAGTCCCTGCGAAGGTCTCAGTTTCAAACCCCACGACCACCAAGTTGTCGTTGTTGGGCCCTTGAGCAAGGCCCTTAACCCCAAATGCTAAAATGTAGCAGTGTGTTGTTGGGGCTCGTTGGGGCTCTTAGTGGGAAGGTAGAGAATGGTAACTTTTTTAGATACATCCAAGCATACAGATGTGAAGAAGTTCTGATACAGGGTCATCATGCAATTTTCATACCAGCTCCATCAGAACCACAAGCGAACACGTGACGCCCAATCAGGTTCTCTCTCTCTCTCTCTCACTGACATATGCACCACTGTGCAGGATACACTCATTACACACACACACACACACACACACTTCGAGGCGCGCGCACGGATTTAATTGGCTCGGCGGAGCAGAGCCGCAGCTGTGATCTCATTTCCTCTGAAGTGACGCCGCGTGCACGCGCTTCCTTTTTCATCCTGGTGGGGGAAATGTTTGTGTTCTTGACGCTGTCGGGTTTTTTCAGCCATGCACGTCTCTGCGCGGTAACACGATTCACCTGCACGGCAAATAGCGCATCAGCTCATGGGATCGTGTCTCGCTCACGGCTCGCGGAGTCTTTATAACATGGTGAGTGTGTGATGTGATGCACGCGCAGATTTAAGGGCTCGTTTATGCCCCCAGTCGCGGGGGAAACCGAGTTATGTTATCTATTTATTTATTCATTTATTGCACGAAATTATGGCTTTTTCGCGTGTGAACCGTTATGCTATCTCTATGCTGCATGTACAGTACATACAGTACAGTATATGCTCACACTGATTCCCTGCAGCGGAGTTTCTTTCCATAACGCCTACAGAGACAACCAATGATGATGATGATGATGATGATGTATTCTGTATTAGGGATTGCTTTTTAACTCTTTCATATCGACGCATGCACGATGTTATTAGACTAGAGGTCGTAACTGTTATGCAATTTGTGTCTTCTGATTGGGGGCGGGGAAAGAAAAAAGAAAAGAAATGAGAACGCCCCCTTAGAACGCCCCTCCCCTTTCTGGTCGCTTTCACTTCCTCATTTGTTACGTCAAACCAATATGGCGGCTCAGAGCATCAGCAGTCAAACGTACACACTCAATCCATCCATCCATCCAGGAGACTCTTTAGTCCAGCTAGGGACTGTGGAGACCATTGTATTTATTCCCATTTTTACGACCAATCCAGTAAACATTCACACACACCTTCACACACTTCAGGCTAATCAGTAGGGATGGGAATCACCAGTCACCTCCGCCGATACGATACCATCATATCCATCATATACAATCTACTGTAACATCAAATAAAAGAGTTTAACGCATCTCTGTCCCATGCTGTAATTATTATTATTCCTAAACAAACTTGGCAAATAATTCACTCCTACCACACCAGGATCAAAGTGTGTAAATAGTTTGCCTCTCATTCACTCATCTTCTATACCGCTTTATCCTGTATTCAGGGTCACCGGGGGCCTGGAGCCTATCCCAGGAGACTGCGCCACTCGGAGGCCCCACCATACCGCCTTAATAGTTTGTCTGTAGAATTATAAAGAAACGAAGATGTTTTACCTCCTCAAATGCCTCCAAAGTCTAAAAACTCAACCGTGATGACGTACAACATACGCGAGTCCTCTACTCAC
>JAQMYL010000023.1:36115339-36127495 GCA_030014365.1 Clarias pachynema | reverse complement strand
TTTCATTCTCTGCTCTGAGCCGCTAGGTTCACCTTTTGGCCCGGTCTAGCCAATAGCATTATATCACCTACTTGGGAAGCGGGTATAAAGATAGCAAGGGCCCATCTGATTGGTCAAATTTGGACACACAAATGCTTGGCACATAAATAAAATTTTATTTATCGCAACTCTTTGCGATACAGATATTGCATATACCATTATCGCGATAGCGATAATTTTTCGATATACCGTGCAGCCCTAATTTCCAACACGATAATCATATTTTTGAAAGTGGCTCGCTTTTCTTCTTGATCATTTCCTTGGGACCCATGGTGCTACGTCTTCACTAAATGCCTGTACAGAAAAAAATAAACAATTGCCCTGACGCAAACAAGTTTTGAACCGCTCCCGGCCAAACGCGCAACTTAGCCGGACTCAGTTTGTATGCCGATATACCATTGGACATGTGTCCTTGAGATTTACAGGTGACATTTGTTTAAGCCCAACATAACAGTTGGACATCACTGAGTACTGGAATAGAAATACAAATGAAAAACAAAAAAAAAAAATGTTAACCATCTTGTGGATTTTTAGGGTAAAAAAAACAAAAACATGATCTTAATTGATCCTAAAATTGAAAAATGAGTGCTATGAATCTCTCAGCAAATCAGAACATTAAATGAAACCTTATTTGGATTATTTATCTACTGATCTGACCTCACAAAAAAAGAACAAAGTAGATTTTTTTTTTTTATTGCTTCAGTTTGTGTTCACACAGTTTAAAATTAAAATGATTTGTTTTTGGCAAAGGATTGAGAATCATAAGACTGTGCCTGCCATTGGTATCGACTTCAAAATCCTACCAAGTCAAATCAATCAATTTGGTACCGTAAAGAGAAACCACATTTAATACAGGAGATTATTTGAAGTAATAAGAGAGATTCGTCCTTGATTGCACTTATGAAAGCCATTCTGGGTGCCAACACCGCCACACGAATGATCTCACCTCACAAAGGAACAGAAATATGCCTTGGTGCTCCTGCAGGATTTTGGAAACGGTCAAATTAATCTTTGCTCGGCTCGCACTTGGATCGCACAGCATCTCTCTGGAGATTAAACCTTTGCGCTCCAGGGTCCAGACATCGATTTCTTCTTGGCAGTACGCGAACGTGCAGTGGCCAGGGTACTTGCATTCTTCTCCATTAGCAACATCTTTAAATAATAGAGAAAAAAGCAAAAAAACACACAAAACACCACATCAGTACCGCAGACGTAAAATAAGAACATGAAGGAATATGGAAAGTATTAAACACTATATACACACATTTATATTGTAAAAGTATTCGCTCGTCTGCCTTCACATGCAAATGAACTTGAGTAACATTTTATTCTTAATCCATCGGGTTTAATATGATGTTGAAGCTGTAACAGATTCAACTCCTCTGTGAAGGCTTTTCACGAGGTTTAGGACTGTGTTTATGGGAATCTTTGATCACTCTTCCAGCAGCGCATTTGTGAGGTCAGACACTGACGTTGGACGAGAACGCCTGTCTCGCAGTCTCCGCTCTAATTCATCCCAAAGGTGTTCCATCGGGTTGAGGTCAGGACTCTGTGCAGGCCAGTCAAGTTCTTCCACACTAAACTTTATCCATGTCTTTATGAAGCTTGCCTTGTGCACTGGTGGCAGTCATGTTGGAACAGGAAGGGGCCGTCCTCAAACTGTTCCCACAAAGTTGGGAGCATGAAATTGTCTAAAATGTCTTGGTATGCTGAAGCATTAAGAGCTCCTTTCACTGGAACTAGAGGCCCGAGCCCAATTTCTGAAAAACAACTCTTCACCAAACTTTAAACTTGGCACAATGCAGTCAGACAAGTACCGTTCTCCTGGCAACCGGTTCTCCGTTCTCCAGTCCAGTGTTGGTGCTTTACACCACTATCACACAGCTATCGACCCTGCAGAAAGTCTCAGATTTGAACCTGGAACCTTTCAAACTATAGTCCAATGCCTTAACCACTGAGCTACCCCAAATGCTTCCACTTTGTTATAATACCACTAACACTTGACTGTGGAAATTTCACGACTGGACTGATTGCACAGGTGACATCCTATCACGGTACCACGCTGGAATTCACGCTATATGGTCAAAAGTATATGGACACCTGACCATCACAGCCATAAAACCATAGTTTATAGTGCACTTTGGAAGCACACAACTGTGTAGAATTTCCTTATAGCCACACTCCAAAGACTAGTGCAAAGCCTTCTCAGAAGATTGAAGCGTAGTATAACAGCAGATCTGGAATGGTATGTTCACCAAGGTCAGACGGCCACAGTCTTGGGCTTTTAAATTGAACAGTACATCATGGGCCAACATTATTAACCAATCATTAACCAGAATCAATCATTTTATGTTTGTTCTTTGTTTGATGCAGGCCAATAATTTGACCCTATTGTAAAAAAATAAATAAATAAAAAAAATAAAATGCGTAACTCACCTTTGCAAATATAATACAGCCCCATGTACTGATTTTTGGTAGGCCTTGGCCGGATCAAGTTCCATGTCTGATTCTCCGCATGTTTGATTCTTCCGATCAACAAGTCCTTTTTACATTTATGCTCCTCCGGATGATAGCTGAACTCGAGCACCCCAACTCCTGCAGGTACAAAACCATCATTAGAGATGAAACCCAGTACACAATAAAACAAGCATGTAGCTCTAACTCTACTGCGGTTGTGTCTTACCGGTTTTCTCATAGCAAACCGCACAGGCAAGTCTAAACTCATGGGTTTCAGCAAGCGGATTCTTGGAAAGGTCCACCTGCTGTGGCAGCTCCTGTGTATAACCACTGCTTTCTGGCATGCTGAACATTCTCATGGGTGGCAAAGTGGGCAAGGATCTGGATTCACTGGAGCCCATCTAAATGCGAGAATGTTTAAAAGTATATGCAAATATCACTGAACAAATGTTATGTTAAATTCCACGACACACACGTACACACAAACTCACCATAAAAGAATGCTGGCCAAAGCCTGTTTCCAGAGGAAAAGTTTTCTCTGTTGAAAATAAAATAATAAAAAAAGAAGCCATTTAAGAATTTTACTAATACTGTAATATTTTGTAGGTATCTTCCAATAAAATCACAATTTCTCCATCTACAGTACTATGCAAAAGTCCTGAGCTACACCTTATTTGCTTTACAGAGGTCAGGCCTCCTGGAGGACTTTTTTGTCTCTCATTTTTAGTCCAGTGCCCTAAGCAGTTTTAAAGAAACGTTTTTTTGTTTCACTGTAACCTATGAATTATTCAAGCACTAAAAAGCATCCAAATTGAGGCATGAACCAGTGAGAAACAGGTGCAGATGATGGTGATTAGTATACTGCTGATGCTGAGTGGTTGGAACAGACAAGAGGGAAAATAAGGTCGCTGCTACGGTTGTTACATAAACAACCAATTTTTACACTGTACCTTTAGGCACTGTTCCAGTACGGCATTTCTTTGATTTAATCTAATCTGAAAAAATGAGGGGTGGCTTAAGCCTTTCGCACAGTACTGTAGACGGTGCACAAAAAAGTCAGGAACCAAAGGGAACATCTTATTGGAGAATTTGGCTTTGGTTCCTGGAGGAAAATCTGAGAAAGGAGGAAAATAAATAAATAAAAATGTAGAGTGCAAGACCGAACATCTACAGCATATGTTGCAAATAATACACACAAAACGAAATACAAAATAATGTACATGATATGGACCCTGCATATATTATACACACATACACACCAAAACACTAAACACACACCCCACACGCACTGTAAAATAAATAAATAAAGTTATTCCACACAGCCATATGGCTGTTCAATTCTGCCGTATCGAGGTCATCAGTGAGATAATACAGAACCACGTGTGAGGCAGACTCTGCTCGAGGAATTTCAACAAAACAGATGGGACAACAAATGAAATGGGAGCAGGTACAAAAGTTTTTAAAAAAATGCAAGTAAGGTAGGCTTGTGCAATTTAATGGTATTACCATCCAGGCATTACATGGGCAATTTATTACTAGTTACCCCCCGAGAGTAAACCATTAATGTTTAACTTCACTGCAATTTTGGGGCATCCTGTAGATTTACACCCTTCACCCTCCTCCTTATCTCAAAGATTGATTCAGACTATACAAGTACACTATAAATAAGAACATTCATAAAAATGTAGTGCTGTTATTGTCTTGGACTTGCACATCTATCTATAAAATCTATTTTTGAAAATTGTTGTGTGTAGCCTGTACTTTTAGTATGCTAATTAGGCCCAACCCCCCCTTCCATGGCACTGAGATCATGTGACCTGAGACCTTTATGATTTTCTTCTTTTTACGAAATCTGCCAAGAAGAATCATGACTTGTTTGGGTTTTCGATGTCTTGTTTGTTTTGACACCCTGACACACTACTGTTGCATTTGCATACTAATTAATATTCATTAGCATCTGCCAAAGCCTTGCACATCAGCCTTGTCTATGTTCAATTATTTCAATGTTTATACAACACATTGTATTTGCTAAAGTGACTTCATTATAACATACATTCTTAGACATGCAACATAAATTTAAAGAGCCATGTATGTTCTGTGTCAATCGGTAAACTGGAAATTTAAACTGGGTGATTAGATCACAAACAGCAATGTGTGAAAACACACAAAAAAACAAAAGTGACAAAAAAGTGTGACAAAAGCAATTATTACGACAAGCCTAAACATTATAAACAGCAGGTGAAATTATAACTAGCTACTGTATAAGAAAACAAGATCACCCTTTAAAAGCTTAACATTAGTTCTTATGAGACAAAGCAACACACCTGGCTGAGGTTCTGAAAGAGACAAGCTGTCCAACGAATCCAGCTGTGAGGGGAACGAGTCCAGGCCGAAGGAGTAGACCGCCGACGCGTTGGTTTTGTGATAAGGCGCGGGCAGAGTCACGGTGCACGGTGGTGCCATGAGAATTGGGTGGCCCATGAAGGGGTGGGATGGAAGAGGTGCAGGTATGGAACACGGGGTACCAATAACGCTGGATAAGGGGAGAGGACCCGTCACTGTAGGAATGCCCTAAAGGGGAGACAGTAGATCAAATTTCAGTTTTCTCTTCCTCATCTCCTCCATTTCTAACATTCTCCTCCAAATACACCTCTCATCCCTCCTGCACACCTTAATCCGGCCTCGCTAACTTTGTCCCCAAATCGTCCTACTTGCACGGTCTCTCTATCATAATATCTCATTCCTAATGCTGTCCTTTCTTGTGACTCCCAAAGTAAATCCCAGCATCTTCAGCTCTGCTGCCTCCGACTCCGCGTCCTGTCGTTTAACGCTGCTGGTCTCACTACCATCCTGTAAATATTCCCTTTCATTCTTGCTGATACCTTTCTGTCACAGATCAACCTTGGAAAAATTTTGTTCATCTCAAAATTCAACGAGTGTGCAATTGAAATCTTACCTAATGAACGCAATCATGGTAACAGAAACATTTTAGTTTCAAAATGTATTTTTAAAAACGCACTTATGAGTGTGCAATTAAATTCCACGCGAACGAAGTCACTGGCACATCTAGTATATACAGACACACACACACACGCGGAAGAAATCAACTAACGTTACCTGATGTTCCATAAATCTGCAGTAAAGTCTTCTCCAGCGCGTCCAAAAGACGTTCGATGTTGTTTAAGGTTAGAAATCAGTGGTGGCCCATTCATGTGTGAAAATCATTCCTCATGCTCTCAGGACCACTTTTTTTTAAAATTATTTATTTTTTTATTTATTTAAGTCCAGGAATATACCAGTGTCATCAGTTAGTTTTATCCCATAGATTTGACAACCTGGTCAATCAGTAAATTCAGGTCATCAGCTGACTTTATTTTTTTTTTGTACTACAGCAGACCAAATGGAATCTCCTTATTCGTCTTTGCTTGATGCAGCCCAATCATTTCCACAACCACTAGAAACTCCTTTCAAATGTTGTGGTTTAAGAAATGAAAAGCTTCTCACTACATCACTTAGGGTTAAAAGAATCGATTCCCGTTGGAACACATCAATCACTTCCAGGAATTATCCAATCAAAGGCTCTTAAATATTTCCTTAGCTGGCAGAGTAGTGTATATCTAAGAGTTGTTGCAAAGATTTTAACAAAACGTTTTAATAGTATTGTAGTTTATTGTGAACAACAGGTTACTGTCTAAAATTTGTAAGTCCACCTTGTTTCTCCTTCTACCTCCTAAAAATATTCTGGGATGTAAATTAGAGACTATAAATTCCAATCCTGCTTTGTGCTTTGGTTCGGGCTCTGTGCCTTTTTATGAGGATAAATTGCCTACTGCAGATACATGAATTAATATAAATCGTTACAATTTTTAAAAAATATTACCTAAATATGTTACTATGGCTGATTCCAAACGTTTTATCATCCACAGTCTAATGCATTCAAGTATTTCTAGTCTACAATTTTGATTTTAGGTCCAAATCCATAACTGGAAGGTTTTGAAATAAGTTACATTTTGGTCTAAAATCTTTCAAGAGATCCAAAGAGATTGTACTAGAACTAAACAGAAAAATACTTAACCTAGTTAAGTATATTACAGGTTAACAGGTTAACTACTAGGTTGGCTAGGTTTCATTCAGAGTTACCACTTTTTTTTTTTATTCCGCAAACATTTACCATGGTAAGGTCAGCTGGAGCAGCTTTATCCAGCAATTCATCTAGATCATCTCCTAAGAGTCCTTCTCCATCCAAGTCCAGCTGTGCGTAAGAATCACTGGGCTTCGATCCATTCACTGAGGGCATAACCAGAGGAACGGGTTCAGGATTTGGCAGTTCAGCGGGGGTTACTTTGGGTGTTGCATGAGCAGGTCTTTGCTGAGGCTCCACTTCTTTTTTCTGACTTCCAGGAGGACAAACTGGTATGTTCACGGGCAACAAAGTGCCAACAATCTGCGTGAACTGGCACTCATCTGAGAAACAGAGAGGGGGAAAAAGGAGGATTTATTCCTTGGCTTCAGGGTAGTGAAAATGAAAGGGTTTTCAGGCTCAAAAGTAAGTTCAGTGTAACAGGTCTTACCCTGTTCAATTTCTTCCACAGAAGCAGAGCTCTGAGAAAACTGTCAAAACAAACAAAAACAATAAACAGTATCTGATATATGATTCTGTGTTTACACAACTTGAACAAGAGGATATTGCAGTAAATCAAACCTTTTCATTTGTTGCTCCTGATCCACTGGATCCAGTTAGAACATTTAAGGAAGGCTGTGGAACAAAAATAAATAAATAAATAAATAAACAAATAAAAATAATAACGAAAAATCCATGTTTAAAATGAGACTCATTCACTAACAGTGAAATGTCAAAGCCCCTCGAATAAAAAAAATAATCCTAAGTGATCATGGTTTCCTGTAGTGATGCAGGTCCTCAACATGTTCAGCCAATTCATATCAAATCATAAAATAAAGGATTCACATGAGTTTCGGACGCTTTGCAGCAAAGTGGTAGATGATTACTTTGTGTAAGTACATCGTGTTACTTAATATCTAATGTGTGTGTGATCACGGTGACGTCAAATGACCAAGAACGATCAATCATTTAAATTCTGGATTAATTCAGCGAGCCCTTACAAACAGGTCGGGAGTGTAGGAAAGGGGCTTTGATCAGGTTTTTCGTTACATCGTACTAAACACTGTATAATGTGCAGTGCCTGCTTGTGGATGTGAATGTTATGCACTGTATGAAAATTATCACATTATACATAATAACAGGTTATTCCACTTGAGTAATCCACTTGGTAGGGAGGCGGTCCACTAGCGGTGATAGACAGTAATAGCACCATATAGTGCCATGAAAAAGTATTTGCGCCTTCCTTTTTTTTTGCATATTCGTCACTCTTAAATGATTAAGACCATTAAACTAATTTATATATCACACAAAGATAACCTGAGTAAATACAAAATGCAGTTTTTAAAATGATGCTTTCAATTAATATGGGGGGAAAAAATAAAAAAGCGGGTCCAAACTTACCTGGCTCTGTGTGAAAAAAATACTGACCCGAAAACACACACAGCGTGTCCACCTCTTAATGGCTTAAATAAAACTAAATTAAGGATGTGGCTTTTGAAGTGGCCTAGTTAAAGTCCGGACTTCGATCCGATTGAGATGACCTTAAACAGGCCGTTCATTCTCGAAAAACCTCTAATGTGGCTGAATTACAACAATTCCGCAAAGAAGAGCGGGCCAAAATCCCTCCACAGCGATGTGAAAGACTCATTGCCAGTTATCGCAAACGCTTGACTGCAGTTGTTTCCACCAAGGGTGACACAACCAGTTATTAAAGAGAAATTACTTCTTCACACAGGGCCAGGCAGGTTTGGACAGCTTTTCCCCTTCTTGGACAGTTTTGAAAAAATGAAATCATCATCGAAAAACAGCGTTTTGTATTTACTCGGTATTTATCTGTGTGTAATTATAAAATTTGTTTGATGATCTCGATCATGTAAGTGTGACAAACCTGCCAAAACTCACACTCACAACCAGTCACGGAAGCACTTTCAGCAAAACAACACACCTGATAATGTTAAAGGTCATCTTAAAAACGAGCTGTCTACTAAGTAACTGCTTCTACTTTTTAAATAATTTTGAAAATATGAATCGATTCTGAATTGAAGATCGATTCATCAATTCACTCAACCAATTAAAGTTCAATTAAATTGCTAAACCGCAGAGTACGTCACATATTACTGCTTACATAATAGATGACTCGATATGGATCATACCTTGCCCCTCACGTAGGCTTTACGAATTTTCAGTCCCAATATTTTGGCAAGATCTTGAGTCAGTTCAATCACTTTGGTATCCTGTAAATTACAATACAGCATACGTTATATATATTTTTAAAGTCTGTCTGATAAAATTATTTTTTAAAAAATCTTTCAATACATTTTTAGATGCAAAGTAGTGTCAAACAGGCTGACCTGAGGCACCGCCATGGAGCACTTAGCGATGACATCATAGGCCTCCTGGTGTCTCCCGAGCTCTTTCAGGCATCGGGCTTTCCTGTACTGCGCTCTGTAGTTGTTCTCGTTCAGCTGGAGAGCTTGCTCACAGTCCTCCAAGGCTTGGTCATGAAGACCCTGAAACCCAACCAACGAAAGCTGCGCTGAACTCACGCTGAATTTATTTATCTGTTGCATTACTTCATGATCTTTATCAGCTGCTCTGAACACACACACGCCGGTACACAGATGTATGCACTCACGATGTGTAAGTAGGCTGCTGCACGATTAGCATACAGCCTCTCTCTCGTTTTACAAGGTATGTTGATGTCTTCTGATTCTGCATATTCGGATACGCCTAAAGCCTCGGTGTAGTGTTCCACAGATCGAGCCCAATCGCCTTCACAGAAGACATCGTTGCCCTCGCCAAACAGATTCCTCACCAGATCCTGAAGAAACAACTGTAAAGACACAGATTTGACGTTACTACAATATGCCTACTTTGGTGAATGAATGCAGTATGCGTGACGTACTGAGACGGAAGGCTACGAACCTCGTACTCTTCTTGAGAGCCATTAAACGGCAGCGTAGACCTACAACAGGACAGACGAATGGATGGATTTAATTAGTTACTTAGATTAGAAACAACAACAACAAAAAACATCTGGATGATTAATGAAATGGAGATCACAATTATTTTGTTTTAAATCATGATTCTCATTCAGTTAATTTATGTGTTATTTCTCACATTACTGTAACTGATGAATGATTACAATAAATCCCTGACTTGCAAACGAGTTCCGCTCTGGGAGCACGTTCGTAAGTCAGATTCGTTCGCATTATACACCTTTGACACAAATATACAATATAAAAAAATTATAATAATAATAAAAAATAGTTTTGGTTCCACATTATACTATCGCGAGACTGTCGGATTTAATAATCTACTTTAAAAGTAAGATATTAATAAGCTACTTGCTCAATGTAAACAAACAATATAGATAATTAGAAAAGCTAAACTGAATATAATATAAATATACACACGCATATATATATATATATATATATATATATAAACAAACTTCTTTCTATCCTCTCTTTCCCATTGATTTTATCTTGATTTTTACATTTTTTTTTATAATTTACTAATGTTTAACCACCGATCCGATTGAAACCATTACCATGTAATGTCCCACCAATCAAAATTTTGTGAAATTATAGTTTAAAAAAATTAAGAGGTTCATCTTTGTTGCAGACAGACATGTACGTTGGCTTCAACCTGAAATAATAATAATAATAACAATATCATTGATTACATTAAAGCTGATCAGATTATTTGTATCTTTAACCTTTTAACTCCTCAAACTCTTTCCCCACCTTCAACGATGAGTACTTGAGCTTGTTCAGTATAAATTGTGAAAGATATCTTTAGAACAGATGTCCTACATCCTGCAAGTGGGTCATTTTAAAATTCGCTCACAGCACAAATTTCTGATGCTCCTTTTCCTCTTTTCCCTTCTGTAGACTCGCAGTGTGTCATGTGAAGAGTATGTGAAGCCTAAGAGTATTGTGATCATTGGTCACGGCGGATAAAGGGGAAAGAGCAGCGCTCTGTCTTACATTACTATACTCACTTTTGCTTTCTTTTTTTTTCATTAGTCCTTGACGTTCAAGCGCACAAGACCGAACAGATATGATCACAGGTGACACCTCTGACAATCAAACTACTTGCAAGAATTAGTAAAAATTAAAACAAACAAAAGATGAAGAACCAATAAAGCGGAAAACCAGAATAACTACACGTATAGTTATAAAGATATATAATATTAAAGCTATTTATTTCCCCTTACTGTATTTTAGGAAATACGAAGTGGATCAACACATGACAGAAATAGCAGAGATTACAAAATAGAAAATAATAAAATCTACAAAACCCCCCCCAAAAAAGAAAAGAAAATGTAACGAATACAACAATGAATATTATCAACACCACCACTCCTACTGTACGGTCCTACGTTAATATGATCCCAATATATCTCCGTAGAGGCTACCATACATCCCCAAATTCTTCAGACTGATCTGATGTCTCTGATCATTTGTCAACTTTTCAAAAAGAAGAAAAGTTAAGCTCTGAGAGAGGCAAAAGTTTAGACACGGTCCCTCTGTTTTTAACCACGTTAACAGAATGCATTTCTCAGCAACAACATAAAAACAGACCTCTGCTGAAGGTCAAAAATGTTTTCTAATGGATTATAAAGTAGAACAAACTATAACTTTAGTCGGAACATTTATTAAAGATGTTTTGCACAGTGGAATTTACAGCTTCCTAAAAATGCTGATCATTGTTACAGTGCCAGAAGGAATGAAGAACGGTGCCCTTTTTGTGACTGACATTTAAGACAAAGATTTAGTCTGTTTGCGTACATTCTTTGTAACCACACTGGGGTTGAGTAAATTCTATTAATAATTTATATTGTAACTTTTATTAACTTTTATTAATCTCATGTGCAGGAAAAGAGGTACTTTTAGAGGACACCATATTCCATATCGAACACCAAGCTGCCTAAACCTGTTAAGAATGATTAAGAACGATGAACTTTATAGGAGAAATTAAACCTTTGTGAGGGCAACGATCAACGAGCATTTGCTCAAAGACAGACGCATCAAATCTCAAGAGTCCATCATGTCAGATCTGGGGGGTGGGGAGGGGGGGGAAACCTTGGGAAACATTCTGAATTTGGCAATTTGTACCAATTTTGCAGGTCTGAAAATTACATTACATTCAAACTTCAACAGAGATCGGATGGATTAATTGGACATTTATTCCACCTTGAAAAACCTAGTTTTATTAATTTTTTTTAAATGGGCAGGAAAAAATCTGGATTTAAAGCAGTGGTTCTCAAATAGTGGGGCGCGCTCCCCAGGGGGGGCCTGAGGCTCCGTCAAGGGGGGGCGCGTTTGACCTCGGGGAACATGCTTTTATTCTATTTTGATTTTTTTACTGTTCTAGAATAAAGTGCAATACCACTCCACTCATTCGCAGAGTGTGCGCAGGGAGCATTCGCTCGGTGGTGTTGTAAGTTGGTCCATATTTCTTTTTTATTCTCTTATACGTTAATAAGGATACAGTGTTATGCAGAGGTGTAGTTATAACAATTTTATAGACAA
>JAQMYL010000023.1:36017723-36036527 GCA_030014365.1 Clarias pachynema | reverse complement strand
TATTTTTTGTGTAATTAATTAATCTAAATTAACGCGTTAAAGTCCCGGCCCTAATATATATATATATATATATATATGACTAAATCGAGCCCTTGATGAAGAAATAACATCTCTATTTTAATATTATTCTTATTCTTTCATTAATTCGTTAATCCCACATTTATCATTTAATCTTTCAGCAAGTGTGAACGATATTTAAATGTTTTAATAAATTGTTAAAAATACATTTTGCTTCCCAATATGTTATAAATACAATCAGCATTCAGAGTTTAGTGTTACTGCAGTACTAGAATATTTAATAAACAGAACCCATGAGACCTTATTTGTATAGGATCCTTTAAACTACTCTTTACTCAACCACTATAATAATAATATGAAAAAAAAAACTTAAATAACAATGCAAGTTCCCTCCATGATTTTTGTCCCCTAAGCCAACACAAGGTTTAAACCACAGGTAAGGAGTGCTGCAACTGTATTCACTAAATAACTGATTGTGCTGCATATTATGGGATGTATTCTTGGCAGGGCTTAATGAGAGCATTTACTATACTGAATCATCATTCTCAGTCTGTGAGTAATGTCTAACTTAGCAAAATAATAAAACAAATAAATGAATGCTTATGGATGATGACTGTGACCATAGTTGGAGTGGTGTGCAGCACATGCTAAACATAATCCCCGCGTTAACATCCGGGGAATGCTGGGAATGTTTACTCTTGCGGCGCCACGTGCCGTGGAAGAAAACAAAGGAAGTTTGGCTCCCTCTAGTGTCCAAAACATAATTCTACACATTACGCTAAAATGACGTACCATTATTATATTATTTCATAAAATTATTATTTTATCCCATCACTCGACAAGGCATTCTTTTCATTTCCTGGATAGATAAAGTATACAATTATTATTCTTTGAAACAGCTTTTATTCCCCATATTTATTTCACAAAAACACAATGCTACCAGTAGGTGGCGTGTAATACCCACTTTTCTGTCAGACAAACTAGATTAGACCAGAAATATCATGTTAATATCACATTAAGACCAGCTTTACCAGTACTAACCAGTATAAACAAGTTTGGAATTTAAGCTGTTTTGCAAAAAGCTACCAGTGTATACAGACATAAGGCTATAGTGTGTGTGTGTGTGTGTGTGTGTTTGCCATGACTTTGAAACATATTACCTCAGAAATTATATAATGCCAATGTATTTGTAAATAGACTACTTTTACTGAAATATCATATGCTGTATTTATGTAGAAAAGTGATACAACTCTTCAGGAGTAAAGTTTTATATAACAGAAATGTGTCAGGACAGTTCATTGAGTATAAGGCTTATTATTACCATGTCAATAGAATACCAGTGCTCTGATCCCATCATTACTATCTATCTATCTATCTATCTATCTATCTATCTATCTATCTATCTATCTAATACTTTCATAATGCTCCTCACCATCATCTTCAGCTATTTAAATTCATTTTAGATACATTTCTACGTAATTTGTACACTTTACATACATAATACACAAACTTTTCCAATGTGCGTTATTTATTTTGTCTATTTATCTCAGTATACAGGGCCTAGTGTGAACTTTTTGTTTCGTAAGACTAATGTGTCTTTCTGGTACTCCAGCTCATGGCTTATCCTGAGCTCGTCCTACCCACAAATCCCCCTTCATACAGTGGAAGAGTGTGTATCCCTCCTTACCGTGCCCTCAGACGGACCTCATTCGACTTGGCCTTTCGCGTCGTACTACCAGGAATAGCCTAGCAACATTTGTCTTCTTATTACGCTGCCAAGCCTAGAGGATTTAATTTAATTATTGTGTGGTTAATGTTGCTGACCAACTGATTTGTAAAAGTGATACTTGCTAAGAAAAGCTAGATTCATGTATAGAATCAGCTTTTGTATTCCAGTTTCTCCCTTCCTTGCATAAGACTATCATGTGAAGTGCCTTACAGTATGTTTCCAGACAGGATGAAGGCGAGAGTCTTCTCAAGCGGAGGCACGGACATGCCAAGCTGCGACAACACTGACTCAATTATGCACCGCCATCAGCAGATAATGAGCAGGGAAAGTTATGGAAGTCATATGCCTCCGAGGTCACATGGCAGCAGGACAGAAGAGGCTCTTAATTTTTACGGCTGCATGTTTGCTTGTTTACTTGCCTTGAGAGCATCTGGAAATTGCACAGTGGCATTTCTTATTCGACTTAATTTAACTCCTTGTGTACGATATTACCTGATTTAGTCTCTAGCATGTATACGCGTGTAGATGGACTTTGGAATGAAACTGAAAGAATTAGACAAACTGATAATTATAAAACGAATACTGCATAATCCTGAAAAATTAAAAGATAAAAATGAAAGACCAGGAAATTAAAAAAAAAAAAATTCTATGTGTTATACAATTAGAACATTTGTACTAATTGTTTAAAGATGAGCGATAACAAATTATAAGAACATACATAGAGGCTTCATAAGCATGAAAAAAATCTAGACAATGTCTTGTACATTAAGAACATACATTAACACACCTTCACAAGATTGCTTAATTTTATTTGTAATTTAAAACAATATTAATACAATATTAGTAATTCATGTTAATTCACACTTTACTTGATCATGAAGCAGTAGGCTGGACGAAGAACAAGTAGGCTGGGTGTCTTAGCATACATGACACATTAGCAACAAATACCCACTAACCAAAAAAAAAGAACAGCAATCACAGCTTAAAAAGGATACAGTATGGGAGTATATTTCCTAAATACGAAGGGCGTTCAAGTCAAACGGGTACTTTTGATTGTGCAGAATAACAGAACACCATTCCAATGTTTTACTGGAGCTAAAAGTCTCATCGCTGTACTGTGCTTGAAGTCTTCCGTAAATGTCAATTGGTTTTACGCCTTTATTCGTTAAAAGGTTTATCACAAGTCCCGATTTGACTTGAACACCCCTCATCCATACATCCAACACACTGACCCTACTTTACTCTAGCCTCAACCCCAATTTGTTCATATCCTCTTCAATTTAACATTTTACAGTGGTGGCCAAAAGTATTAACACAACATATATTATTATATGTTATACAGTAGTTCCCCCTTTGCACAAAAACAGGTGATTTCACTAATTACTTTGAGCCTATCTGGCTGAAGAGTTGTGGTAATTACTTGAGTGAAAAACTGGATATGGGACAATAATACTCAGCTTCTGGAGCCATTGCCTGGATCATCTCCAAACCTGAACTCAATAGAAAACTTCTGGACTATGGTGAAGGCAGTAGCAGTCAAGAAACCGTCTTTTGTACATGAAGCAATCAAGCAGGATGCTTGATGGATTGAACAAATGACCCGAGAAAACTGCAGGTGTCTTTTTGACTCTTTGACCAGTCCGGATCCAGCAGGTTTTGAAGAATAAAGGACTTCATATAAAATATTGATTGGTGTATAACTATTTCATTGCTTAAAATAAAAAAATTATTATTCCAATTGTCATTAGTTGAAAAAAATGACATTAAAAACATTGAAATTCACTTTTGTCTCAATACTTTTGCCCATGGCTGTACGTGATTTAAGTTTAGGTCGCTATTCTACGACACTCACCTTCCATTCTTAACATTTCATCATGTTTATGTTTGCCATTAAAACAGGACAAAATGCTGCTTAATATAGCACCAGTAAATTGAGGGGTGGGGTATAATTGCTGTGCAAGTAGGCAGTTAGTAGCCAACTGTGTAATTTCGAACCCGTGTGTAAACCCTGCTAAGCATTTCGCTTCGCGAAAGCAGATCTCATCATCAGAACAATCACTCCCACAGTTTATTCTTTAGCATGTAAAAGCCCCGGATTTGGGATAGCAAGCTATATTGTGGATAAATACCAAATATCATCATGGGTATTTAATGGGCTTTGAAAACATATATTTGCTAAAGTAAGAAAACAATAAAGTTATTTGCTTTGAGGTTTTTGGTACCCAAATCTGTTTTAATCCTAGCACTCCCAGCATAATAGAATTATAACCACACAACTAAGCTAGTCATGGCTTAATTGGTGTAATCTGATATTGGTTTGCTGTGGCTCTTGCATCATTAACAGAACTATCTCATGGTCATGTCCAGGCCATCTCTCAGTGCCCCATGGAGCAGAGCATTTTCCGGTGCTACAGTATGTCACCCCACCTGTGGACTCATGACTGACATTAAGGTATTCTATGAACAGACCTTCCATTCTGTGCATCTTAAACACTCATTATGTTCTCCCATTTCACACTTCCATGCCTTCCGTCATTACTAATGTTGCAGCACGTACAGTGATTACAGTTATGTTATGTGTGTCGATTATTATTTTTTTGAGTATATACATATAGTGTAAATTGAAACAAACTTTCATCAGGATTGTGCTCATCAAGCTCATTACGATGGACCTGAAGATGAATAAGAACAAATAAAATTATTTTTAAATTATTTTTACTGATGTGGACAAAGTCTTAACTTGTTAAAGGCTGGCAATACTGTCAGAAAAGTTTCTTGCTGTTCTATGACTCATGTCTTAACCTGTCTCACCTGTTTCTTTTGAACTGGAGGAGAACAAAAAAAACAATACTTTCTGCATAATCGAGAGATGAAAAATATGAAATACATATTTGAAAGATGAAAACGCTTCAATCGTTGGACATAAACTTCTTTAAATTTCTTCGCTGTAATAAAACTCGTCTGTTTGACACAAAAGCCATTTACATTGCGTTCCTTACCTGTTTCTGTTTGACAGCGGAAACACTAATGACAGCAAAACTTTTTTTTTTTGAGGCTACAAATGGGAACTAGTCACACTGAGATTCCATTACAACCTGCACAGGTCTTATATGAAAAAAAAAAATGGCGACATTTGCTAGTGAATATCAGCTTGCTGTTAGACATCTTGGTTTTGTTCAGAACAAACGTTCATTCATTTGGTTTGGCCTTGGTAGCACTTGCATGTGGTTCTGGTTAAAAGCCGAGCTGTGTTGGTTTTCACAGTACAGGCGTGCTTCAGCTCGGGTTTTACCCCTCTCTCTCTCTCTCTCTCTCTCTCTCTATGTTTCTCCTCCTTGACCTCATGAGTGTTGAAAGCGTTGCAATTCTTCTACCACTTATAATGACAACGAATGCAGACTAACAGCTTGCTTTGGGATGATCCAATCACAGGAAAAGGACGCATGGACCATAAAACACAAGTCTTGGGCAACATTCTTGGTTACTAATGCCAGTAAGCATTTTAAAGAATTTCCCAACTCCTTTGATCTTGAACCCTATTAGAGAGAGCAAGGAAAATGTGCACTAGACAAGATGGAAGATGTTTATGGTTAAATTCGTGGTATGACTGGTGTCCTTTGCTATGCTTCGTTTTTACATCACTGATGCATTTACTTTAGTTTTTTATGAATTCAAACAAACACCTAAAGCAATGCATGTTCTGTCTCTAACTTAACGAGGCATCCCTGTTTTTACGAACTGGTGAAGAGGCTGTGGGAAAAAAAAGTGTTGAATCATGGCTGATCAAGTCTGTCAATAATGAATGCACTTGGCATATCGCACGGAGGGATTGCATTTGAATTGTCCTTAAAGGCACCATGTAAACAATTTGAGCATTTCCCTGATTTGTCCTTTGTATGCACTAGTTTGGAATTTATTACTTTTTATACTTTATCACATCAGGAACTTGGAAGTAGCAAAAACATCTGTTCATACAGTTTAATTACATCCACCTGGCTTAATGCTAGTGTCTTTTCAAAATCATTTGTATGCTTAAAGCCTGTCAGGAACATATCTTCTAACTTTCCCAGTGGTCATGTTGTGCAACAAAGAGTTGAAACAGGTGACTCCTATTGAGGCACAGTAGCTGGTGGAAGTTAAAAGAAGTTACATAAGCATGTTCTTATATGCTTTTGAGGGAAAAATATAAAAAAACAAACAAAAAAAAACCTTAAAAGATCAAATTAATTAGATGAAACGCAAACCAGGACTCATGATAAAATTTCTCATGGATGAAAGTGTAAACCCGATTTACATTTACAGAAGACTTCAAGCGCAGTACGGTCATGAGACTCTTAGCCGCAGTAAGACATTCGAATGATGCAAACATCTTATAGAAGGCCGTATGTCTGTGAATGACAATCCCGGCTGAGGTGGCTCAAAGCTCACTGAAGTCTTTCCCCTAAATGGTTAAGTGGAATGCTCTCAGGAAAAAAAATGTCTGGTTTGATCACCGTGGTTGTACATTTTTGCAGGATTATGCACCACCTCACTTGCACCACTTGCACATTACAAAAAATCGGTTGGGAATTATTACCACATACAGTCCCTTCTTTAGTTCTATGTGTTTTTGTGTAAAATATATCTAATGGTATAAGGCCTTAGTACAAGGCAAATCATTTTTTTTTCACTGACAAAAATAAAACAAAACAAAAATAAATCATATTCAATACTAAATATCCCTCATGATTCAGCAGCTTTTAGATCCACCATTAGCAGCAATACCTTGAAGTAATTGTTTCCTGCATGACTTTATCAGTCTCTCATATCGTTCTGGCTCATTCTTCTTTATAACATTGCTTCATTTTATTGTGTTTTTTTTTAGATTTTGCTTATGCAAAGCTCTCTTAAGGTACTACAGCATTTCAGTTGGGTTGAGGTCTGGACTTTAACTAGGCCATTCCAAAACCTTGTTTTTCTTCTTGTCCTGTTGCATGACCCAATTTCGACCAAGCTATAGCGGTCGTCACATTTACCTCTAAAATACTCTAGTATTTGGTTTGTTCAGATGCAGTTTGATAAACCTCAGTTGTGCTTCCCTGTACTTTTTGCATAGAAAAGGCTATCTCCTGGCAACCTTTCCAAACAAAATGTAGTTGTTCAGTCTTCTTCTAATTGTGCTATAATGGACTTAACGATTAAAATGCTCAGTGAGCCCTGCAGGATTTAAGATGTAGCTCTTCGGTTTTTGTTTATTTCTCTGACCATTGCATGATCTGAACTTGGAGTGAATGAGCTGGGACATACACTCCTGGGAAGATTGAGGTTTTAAGAGCTTTCCGCACTTTTCTTTTTTTGTTTTTTTTTGTTAAATAATGGCACCTTGAAAAAAGTTATATGTAGTTGTTCTTCTGAGGTTGCATTTGCATTTGCCTAATATTAGACCCTCTACGATCAAATGATTATTATGACGTTTTTACACAGAGACATAGACTCGAAAGAGGGGGTATTAACTTTTCTGACCTCACGCTATGCCATTTTCACATGTTTGGGTCATTAAAGTTGTGCCTGGGTGGTCAGTGTTTCGGACGAGAAGCAGACAGTCTGACCATGAGAAAACGGTCTACCTTGATGGTTTCCAAGCACTAGTGAAATGCTGGAATAAGTGCATTAGTGAAGCAGTGGGGATTACATAGATAAATTAAGCTATTCTGTTATTCTGCACAGTCCCGGTTTGACTCGAACACCCCTCATATTTTCCTCTTATAATTTTTTTTAGATTTAGTTGCGATATTTCTTCCCCCACAGGACACAAACCTCTTATTTATTATATGTACATGTTAATGTTTCACACTTTCACAGAATGTATCAGTTACTCTTAGTCACATGCATAACATCGTGAAGTTTCATATAACTGAAAGTCAAAATGTTCAAAAAGAATGAAAATGGTTAAATGTAGACAGATTGCTATGCAGTGAGGTTTGCGATTAGTGGCAAGTCTATTATTGCCAGATCGGCAGTATGTCGCTTAATTGTGCTCTTACTCACAGGCCTGCGTGTGCGAGCAGGCCGAAAAGCACCCTGTGGCTTTGTGCTGAATCATCAGGTGGATTGACTCCAGGCTTTGGCAATCACAAGAAAGACTGCTATCCTTTAGGCTACAATCAAATATGGCAGCCACACCGCATGTGACTTAATGACAAATAGACGTAAAGAAAACAGCTCCTTCAAGATAATAGTTGAAAAGTCGTTCTATTATTTGGAAGAATGACTTTGCAGAGAAAGAAAATGTAATAGAGACCTTGTCACTAGAGTGGAGTATACTGTATATCAAACTCTTGCTTCCAAGCTAATAAACTTTCTAGTCATAAAGCTACTTTCTCTAACACTGTAGTTGCTCAGAAACTAAGAGCGTTAATTTTTTTTTTTTTTTTTTTAAGTATTTAATAGTCTTTGCTCTCACAGCATGCCTCGGAGTCTGCACAGGATTGGTGACAGAAGTGTGTATCCACCTGTGACTTGTGTCAGATAGCTGTGGAAGTAGGTTTACACTTTCCCTCATGTTGAACTCTAAATATAACCATAGAGGCAGGGGTAAAGGGTAAACATATCCCTCTTGAGTTGCACGAGGGGAACTTGTCAGGCAAGGTTTTTCAGCATGCTCTGGCTTTCATACCGAGTCTCTTGCAACATCACAATATAATAGAACCATAAAGCGGAGAGACAAAGAAGCGGGTTTCTGGATATGACTGAATATTCATCTTTTTTTTTTTTTTTTTTAAAATAAGAGTCACAGATTCTTACTACACCACTGAAAGAATGCTCTTTTACACATTTAACAAACAGATTTCTTCATACATTTAGTCCAGATTTCAGCACAAATGATCCAAAAATACCCCCAAGTTTCTACCCCCAATCATATCTGATTTCTCTGATCTCAAAGATAATAATGATAAACCAAAATGTCATCGCCTATCCTTTGATTCCCTGCTTCAATTACACTTTGGTCGTCCTGTACGCAATTTTTTCTCCACTCTTGTTTTTATATATACCATTCTGGAATGTTTAGCACCAAACAATGAGGTTTTATCTTCCCCTCTGTTCATGCTTTCTTTGTTACTTTGAGCTTGTTGGATCTGGTTCTGTGTCAGTACATTGAGATTGCCCCGCTCATCTTATTAAACAGTGAAATGGCACTCTTGAGGGCCAGGGTGTAAAAGCTCTCCTTGCCTTAGCAAGTCCATCACTCTGGAGTGTCACATGGTGTTTGTAACAGTGAAGAAGCTCTTATGTTGTGTATGTATGAGCCAAATTCTTATAAATATCTCTCCATCATAGGTGGTAGTAACGCCACTGTATTGCTTGATGTGGTATTGCTGTCGTGTTACGGCAAATCTCCTTTTGTACCTTATGACGTTTTTATTTAAGTTTGAACAAGCGATCCAATTATTCCAGTCAGAGTGAGTTCTATTTAAGTCAGAATACAAATATATCATTCCCAAATGCTTAGGAATACTAATAATTAATCATAAATGAGTTAGATGTAGCACCACTGCGTGATGATCTGGAGTCGGTTCAGTTTGGCAGACGCCTCTTGGCTGTGTGAGGTGTCAATAATGACTTTCCCATCTGAACTTCTTACTAAATCCAGCCTGACCTGAGGTTATTAAACAAATATATCTGTAAATACAAAAACCTCTCTTATCTAACTATCTATTCTTGGCGCGCACATGATAACAAGATAACGACTGTGTTTAATAAAGAATGCTATATTCATTTTGTGTATTTCTTATTCAAAACAGAAGCTAAAGGCTTGTTTTTTTATTTTATTAATTTGTTATTTTAATCGTCACGCTGGCATACTTTGGACTAAACAATCATTTCAAGTTCAAATACTTGTCCTAAAGAGTCTCAAAACTTCAGTTCAGCCATTTATACTGTACAAGATACACGGAAATGCAAGAGTAATACACAAGAGTGATATTTACTCACTCACTCACTCATTCACTCACACACACACTCAGTCACTAACTGGTTTATCATGTTCAGGGTCATGGTGGACCTGCAACCTATTCCAGGAACACTAGGCATGATTTGGGAATACACCCTGGATGGAATGCTGATCTATCACACGGTACCATACGCATACATTCATACCTAGAGGCAATTTATCTTAGCCAGTCCACTTTCTGGCATGTTTTGTAAGGAAACTGGAGAACTCGGTGGAAACACACAGGGACAAACGAAACTTCGCACAGACAGTAACCCGATCCCAGGAGCACTGACATTAAAGTATGATCTATGATACATCGAATATTTCATATGATTGTAAACATGCACATACATGACAGTTTGTTCATTTTAATTTTTGTTAGGTTTTCCTTATTAGTAATGAATAAAAATAATTCTAACATTGATGTTCAATATGTCTTTGAGTTCATTTTAATGAACCAAACAATACAGCAACCATTAAAGATGGTTCACACTTCCTTCATAAAGTGGTTGATTTATTGCTAAACTGCAGAATTTGGAGAAACCAGTTCAGATCTCTCACTGGCCCATAATGATGGTGAAGTGGGCCAAAATTTAGGTCAGTCTTTGGCTTCAGTTTTCAGGAAGCGATACATTACTAGATATTATAATCTCATTATTAAAAAAAAAAAAAACGTAATTAGAATAGGAACTTCCAGATGTAATATGTGTATAGTCAATAATTATGCGAGCAAACTGTATAATATCTGACACTACAAGAAGGTTTTTCAGCCAGTCATTAGCTACATGAAGTTTCTTGCAGCAGATCTAACTACCTCAGATAACTGTTAATAATAAATGGTGTATCGTGCGTAATACCTGGATACGTCCTCATGGTCATACACACATACACATATATCTTTCTTCAAAAAATGTAGCAGTGATATATGATTAAGTATTTACAATCATACCGCAATCATCTTGTAGACGGTTTTGACTGGTTGGCACGGATTTCAAAAGAAAAACGATTCGAGTCTTTCAATTAAGACATGTCTCGTCTGCCCACTGAACATGCTACATTTTTTTATGCCGTACATAGAAAATGCAATGTTATTAAAAAATGTAATAGCTCCTCCACATCTGCGCTTCTTTATAAAAGGTTCTGTGAAAGTTCAGTCAAAGTCCCATGAATGGTTTAGGAGCAGTTGCAGACTGAAGAAAGGTATAACGAAGAGAGACGATGACGGTGCCGATACGAGACGACAGATAGTGATCCCTGTGCTTCTCAGGCAGGCAGACGACACAAAAATTAACCACGGCAGCAGTTTCACAAATAAAAGGTGTTATATTTAACCCTTACCAACTGTGAGGATGGTGTATCTGGTTAATGTAAAGTCAATTTTTGTTCATTTGACGCCTTACATTTAAACAATTAACTTACATTGAAGCATGCACAGACTGCTATATACTTTTCTTGATTTGTAGGTCCTCTCTTATATAATTTTTTTTTTATTATATTAGTAAATTGTTAATAAATTTCCTTATCAAACAACTTTTCTTTTTTGCATTTTCTTCTCTATTCATAATGCAAGTAAAATCTATTGAATTTTAGGTTGTTTCTGGTAACATATTTATAAACTATATATATAATGTCAACATAAATAAATAATTTTATATTCACAAATAAATATAATTTGGGTTACCATTAGAAAGAAAACATCTGGGTTGTACTGGGTTCTATCGAATACAATTCTAGCATAGTTCTTAACAGAAAAAATAATTATAAAAATTTTAGAATTCCTGAGACTTTCTCAGATGATGACTGAATTAGCTCTTCCACATCTGCACTTCTTTATAAAAGGTTCTGTGAAAGTTCAGTCAAATTCTCATGAATGGTTTAGGAGGAGTTGCAGATAGTAGAAAGGTATAACGAAGAGAGACGATGACGGTGCCGATACAAGACGACGGGTAGTGATCTCTATGCTTCTCAGGCAGGCAGACGACACAAAAATTAACCACGGTAGCAGTTTCACAAATAAACAGTGTTATATTTAACCCTTACCAACTGTGAGGATGGTGTGTTACACCTGGTTAATGTAAAGTAAATTTTTTGTTCATTAAAAATAAAATCTCTTTTTGTCCTAGAGCATATTTATCAGTGGTTGTAACGGTATCTATTAAATGCAACTTGCTTTTAATCACTGTTATTCATTGACACATGATTAAAAAACAAATGCCTGTATATTTATGCTTTAAATATATTAAAGCTCAGGATTCATACACACTCTTTGTCTCATCAGTTTTTTAGTCTAATCTGATTATGCCAGGATTTACTGTGTATCTATAGCTCATATAATCAAATGAATTCCAATCCATTATATTTTCTAATTTTGTATTACTTGCCAAACAAACATTGGAGATCAGACAGTATAGTTAATTACCTTCACACGACACGTTTTCAGTAGGACTTGTTGTAGGATTTCATGGATTTGTCAGCAATGAAAGTTTTATGAGATGTGCCTGTCTATTTTATTATTGCCACTGGAAATAATGAAAAGACTTTATCTCAAGTTTGTCAGCTGAAAATAGTTGGCATAGTCCCAGTCATCGAAATGAGTTCCTGGGCTGAGCGACTGTTATATAACAAATATAATGCATACCATTCAGCTGAGTCAAATATATGAGTAGTATCATAGAAATGTGTGAAAGGTAACTGGAAAATTCTCACAGTGTGGCAAGTTAAAACAAAACACTGCCTAAATGTCGGGAAAGATTCTTGAAATTGTGTTTACAGCTTGAAGTAGGACGTAAACTTGCAAATGTGTCTAAAAGCAGTCTAATTTCCTCTCTATTTACTGTGGATTGAACATAAGTTAATAAAACTTGATTACTTGACTAAACTTTAAATTTAAAAAGCAATGCAGGTTGTTAGTTACCTGTTTAAGGTCTGACTCTCCCAATAAGTGGCTAAAACCATTACATGTGGTTACAACAGACATTAAAACTCCTGGCAAAATAGGTTGTTCCCATGTAATATCTCATCTTGCTCATTTGCTTATTCATTTTAAAAGATAATAAACTGGCTAATCACACCGTCAGTTATGGCTGTCGGCAACAGCACGTAATTATGCATGACAAGTGCAAATGACCTGGGCATTCTGTCAAGTGTCTCTCCATTTTGCATAGAGCTGTGAATGTCCTTTGCCTGGAAAGGAAATCTACTCCCTTGATGAACATTGTACTTAGTTAAAAAAAAAGAAAAAGAAAAAAAAAGGGATTACTGGATGGAAACTTAAAGGTACATAAAAGTAAGCAGAATATATTTGTAGACTGAAAAAGATGAAAGCATTCAAATTCAGCCAACATGGTAGATGTAGATCCCAGAAGGCATTACAGTTAAATCCACATTTTGATCCACCCTAGCTGTAAGCGACTAACCCGGAGATACAACCCAATCAGAATTTTGAATAAGAAAATAAAAAAGCTTTTTTTCCCCTGTGAACACAAAATGCCCCTTTTGTCTGCTGCATTACTATTGTTTGACATGTTAAAATTTTTTTTAAAAACAACCTTTTGCCAGATCACATTATTAATTCAACCTTAAATCTAATTAACTCTTGTCCTTCTTAAAGTACACAGATCAATTGTTATAAATTATTAAAAATTTATAATTATATTTATATATAAATTTATATATATATATGTGTCACAAATATAAATTAACTCTAAATATTCACTTTTATGTGACGACTGATAAAAATTTAATTCAACACGATATCGTGGTGCTTCAGCATATGATAACCTTTCCATAAAGGTACTGAGAATCTCTGTCCCTTTTTAGTAGGTTAAAACATATATATTAATGTAACATAAAATGTAGAACTACTGAAACTTGAAAACTGCAAAAAAAATAAAAATAATAATAATATTTTGAATATGGACATATGGACATTTTGAATATGGACATATGGACATTTTGAATATGGACATATTTATCTACATTTTTTTTTATTATGAGATTTACAATAACATTATTAAACCTGTTCTATTCTGTTCTACGGTATTTTATTATTATTTTTTTTCTTTTCTAGAAATAAATGCTTAGAATTTGCATTTTAAAATAGACCAAGAAAATTTAAAGTTTCAATTAAAAGAAAATGTTAAATATGCATAGAAATATGTTTAACAAGCTTATATTTTGTTTATTTTAATCTTAAGAAATAGTAGATAGATTTGCCTAGATTAAAAATATTTTCACAACATACTGTTTTTTTTTTTTGGTTGTTTTTTTTGTGATCTATTCAGACTGTATGCAGCAAGAAAGGAGCAACCGAAATATGTGCATTAGATCATAAAAACTAATCAAACATTAGTCATGATAGGTTAACGCGCACTGGTGACAGGTCTCTGCAAAATAGTTTTCTGAAAAAATACCTGAAACTAGTGCAGAAAATGAACAGGAAAAGGCAGCATGTTTTGTAAGAACCCTAGCATTTGCACAATCCAACAGTGTTATACAGTAGTTGTTTATTCACATGATTCTCTATTTATTGATTTAACTAATCTGTTTTCCTTATATGAAATTTGAAGGTTTGTATATTTGAAATTGATAGTTTGTATATACCTTGTATGATATACCTACTACACCAATCAGCCATATCATTAAAACCGTAAACTTTAAAACAAACTACATTTTGGGTTCTTGCTCAGGCAGCTCTGGCCCCTCGGGCTTTTGGCTGTGTTCTGTGGTGTCTGGAACCAGGAGGTTTGAAGCAGTTTGGATGCTCAGGGTGGTGAGCAGGGGCCTCAGTGGATCGGATTCATTTGTTGGATGCACCTCAAGGGTGCTTGATCGGATTGGGATCTGGGGGTTTGGAGATCAGTACACTGGTTGTTCTGGTGCGTTTCTATTGTGGCCAGCATTTACTTTTTTCTGTAGTTTGTGATGCATTGGCTTTTCTGTTAGATCAGACCATCCAGGTTTGGTCAAGCATACCAAGCATAAAGCATGTAAAGGTTCCAAGTGATACGTCCAGTGGGCCTGAAGCACTTCTTAGCAATAAAATAATCTCCGAATGTTTATGGGCTCTAGAGCTTAGTAGAATATGGTCTACTATGAATTTAACTTTGTAATTTAATAAAAATAACAATAATTTTTAGAGCTGACCTCAACCATAAACCGATACAAGAGAGAAGCCTGGAGATTAGTGCAAGAGCAATAAGGATTTTTAGGGGCATTATGATGGTGAAACTGAAACACAAGTGCCCCCAAAAGCCCCTTATTCTCCCTGCTGCATTATATTTACAACAATATGTTTCATTGGTTTCTGTTACCGCTATAAAATGGCCTTCTACGGCTTCTTTGGCAAGTTTCATTGTTGATGAAACAGCCAGAAAGTGCTCACAAAGTCAATGCATGAGCAAATTCATCAAAATGTCAACAAAAAAAAAAAAAAAAAAGTCAATGTAGAAGATTGCAGCCAAAGGCTCGGATTCTTTGATTCTTCTCTTTTTGAATTTTGTTTTTGTTAAATCTGATTAAATGGATTTGGTGTAACATCAGGTCAACTTAGCCGCATATCTTTTCTGGCCTGAAAGATACAAATCCAAACTCACATTACTTAGCAATTTTTGTGGAAATGCTTGAGTAACTAATATGACTTAATTTATGCGTTGGCATATAAATAAGGGGGTGTGGTCAAAAATCTTCATCTTGGAGGATTTATTGTATATATTTAGAATGCATAATCAATATAAACTATTTGAATGACTGTAACAAAAAACATCACGTACAAACATTATAATTTAATAAATCTGAAGACTGGGTCAGGTTAACTGGGACAGTCTTAAAATAAAATAAGTGGTGATGCATGAAACACCCCACAACTATAATTAAATGATGCGTTTAAAGCATTTTAAAGCATTTCCTGCTTCTACAGCAAGAAATAATCATAAACTATTATTTAGTGTTAACTAATTAATACTTATACCAATTATTTAAGTAATATTATTTAACACTATTACTAGTATTAATAATAGTATTACTAATACTATTATTATTTTGTTTATTCACACAGAATTTTTGAAATGGAAGGTCACATACGGCCAAAACATGGTATTGGTGCTAAAAAGGGTCTCACCTAGTAAAAAAGGGAATTTTCAGACAGGATCATATAACACCATTTTTTGTAATACTTAATGTTTCTTATCTCCCGATCCATGCTTCGTTCTTTGGAAAATTTTTATACATATTCATATTTTTATCAGATAAAAAGAAACACATTTGCTAAATACAATTTCATGCCCTTTTATGTATTGTCTGTAACTTTTTTTGATTCAAATTGTTCAGTGATCTTAATTGTCATTCAGATGAAACTTTGATTAAAAATTTCACATGAAAAAACATAAACCTAAAATAAATGTATTATTCTAAAACGCTAAAATTATAAGATATTGCAACATGAATTTGATATGGTTACGGACACTACAGATTTTTTGCCTTTTAAGCCAAAAACCATTTTAAGCACCAATTTTTACAGGTCATATGCTTCAAGAAGCTTAAAACTATTTTAGTATCAATACTCATAAAGAAATATGAATAATTAGCATTTAAAATTATTATTGTTTGAAGCAAGAGAGTATAACGCTGAAAAATGGCCATTTTTGAGGCACACGTAAAATCATTTCTCCAAAACAACTGAAGTTATCAACTTTAAATTTTCAGGGAAGAAAGATGGGTCACTTCCATGTTGCATAAACTTAAATTTACAAAAAAAATCAGGACCAATACAGTGTTCTGGCCGATCATAACAGGCTGCAACGATGACCAAGTGGTATACTGGTATATCTGGTGAGCACCAGAAGCGGGACTTTGCGGGCCAGTTGGATTGAAACCGAAACACATCTCGCCCCCAAAACCCCGCCACTGGCATCACAGAAACAATTACTGCAGATACAATCACGTATTACTGATAATCAGCCTACTTCACTTATAGCCCAAGAGCTTCATTAACCAGCGTTTGAGACCCAGCGTACTCTTACTCTGAGACATGCCTGACAATAATAATTCACTGTAGGGAAACCTGTAACCAGAGGAGCTATTATAAAGTTAGATATTCAGGTATGCAGTATTTTATCTACAGTAGTCAGGTGAATGTTGTGTATCTAAGGAGAAATGCCACAGAGTTCAGGTGGACTCTCTCTCTCTCTCTCTCTCTCTCTCTCAGACACAATCTGTCTGTGTCTCAGTCTGGAAAGGAGACAGTCCTGAGACAATGCATACACAGATATTCAAGCAAGACAGTATGACATGCATTGTTTTCTTAAAAAAAAAAAAAAATTATTACAGCAACGCATATTCTGGTCACATCTGTCTAAGTGCGTAACGCCCTGACGCACGAGACGCCCTGAGCGCGTGCATTTCTCCGTTTTGCGTTTTCGTGTCTTATCCAACAACATATGAGTGTTCCCCAGAACTTACCGTATTGATCAGGAGAGGATCGTGCGCGCATGGACAGTATGTGCATGTGTCTATGTGCGTGTGTGTGTGGACTGACGTTAATCAAGTCGTGCTTTCTTCGTCCAGGGAGCTGCACCATTGCGCGCGCGCTCGGGTCGGAGAGACGAGTCCCTGTGTGTGTGTGAAAGAGAGCGAGAGATCGGTCTGTCGCGCGGCACAAGGTGAAAATTAGGCCGTGTAAAAAAAAAAAAAAAAAGGGAGGAGGGAGGGGGAAGCATTTACAAGCCCTCACCAATTGCATTCATTTTTTCTTAAATCCAAGCTGCTATTAGGATGAAGAGCAGGACGTGCGTTCGCTCGCGCCTCCTCCTCTGTTTCTTTAAAAAGGGGAGTCGCATTGAAATCAAGTAAACCAGGCCCTGACCATTTCTACTTTCCTAGAAATCATCTCCAAATATAGAAACTCACCAGACCTATAAAGGAAGCGTTTCATCCCTTCTGCATGCACCAGTAAATATTTATGCAGTATATATATGCATATTAATTTTTTTCCCTCCTTCTTTTAAAAAGTGCACTATAAACCTTGCTTTATATCTTTTGTGACTGAATAAAGCTTGTTATAATGTATATATAGGAGATTCTGCCCCCTTTTGGCGTGTCCTGGTTCTACAGGGTGAGCATACATTTTATTTCATTGATAGACTGATTATATGTTTAATAAAACCTAAAATCACCTGGAATAAGTTCCAGGCTCCCCGCGACCCTGTATACAGGATTAAGAGGTATGGACGATGAGACAACGACAATGATCGTAATCATACTGTATATTATACAAAACTTAGAATCACATACTGTATAACACAAGCTTTTATAGATAAAAATATGTTTAAAAAATGAGAGAACACTTACCACAGTGTGTTTAAAATTTATGCCACAGGGAAGAATGAGATCATGTGATGTGATTCCCTTGGCATTGGGACGAAATATTTTCTCTTAGTAAATTAGTTGACAGAACTTTTGCAGACATTAATAAATAAATATATTGAAATGATTTAAATGAGAATATCAAGTTTAAAATCAATTCCTCTTTCATAACAGTAGACCTTTGTAATAAATACAATAGTTATTGTTAACTAATGGTATTTATTCATTACTAGAGGTTACCTACAGTTAAATTTCCTAAGCTGAATCAACTTAGCATAACAAAATAGTTTTTATTTTCAATCCTACTTCAAATGATTTGCATTTTATTTGAAATAGTGTCCCCAATGGACCTGAAAAAGACCTCGTCCAGAACAAGGGTTCACATGTTCAAATAGCTAAAAAATAAATGATTTAAACATATGAAAAAATCACTTAATGCATGCTAAGTATAATAAAAACATCTTAATTAATAATTAATAATCTATTATTATTTTATTTATTTATTATTCATTATTATTCATGCCTACCGGTACAGTCGGTTAGGTACGCCTGTGACATGCCCATAGTATGACACAATAGCTGATAATTACCTGTGACATGCCCACAGCATGACTTCAAAGCTGCATGTGATTACCTGTACAAACACCACCCCCCACCAGCCTTGCACCGCCCACTGTCCAAACAAACAAATAGAATGTCTGTTTTTATATATTTTATATATATA